>JAJAGP010003759.1:0-65046 GCA_025084515.1 Ancistrus triradiatus | reverse complement strand
CCGGGAGAGTACTTCATCGTTCCCTCCACCTTCGAACCCAACAAAGAGAGCGATTTTGTGCTGAGGGTCTTCTCTGAAAAGGCTGCAGCCTCTGAGTGAGTGATTTGTCATTATTTCATTCGTTACATACACAATCATCACAATATAAAAATGCAAAACTCCTATTGTGTGGCTTATATAGTTGCAATTGCATAGTCTTATCAATTTAGAATTACTTCAGGAAAAAGAAAGATTTAGAGAGTGTGATGTTTATACTTTAAAGTCACAGCTTAAGGCTCATCAGACTCCACTGTGCTTCAATTAGATCCAATATTTAAATTACTACAGGATGACGAAAACAATGAAAGTTTAAGTGATATTATGAGAAGGTCACCGGACAAAGAATTAGTCACATGCGACTGAAACATACCTAATAGCATGTAATACCTCCACGAGCACGATTTAGCGTGGACTGGACACGTTTCTGGATGTAGCCAACATCAATGTTCAGCCACTTTTGCATCAAAGAATTGCGCAGTTCGCCCAGATTTGGTGGATGCCTTCCCTCGAGTCTTATTCACTGTTCCAGTCTCACAGCTTTTCAAGAGGATTCACATCTGGGGATTTTGCAGGCCTTTCTAGATGTGTGACTGCTCCTGAATGTCCATCTTGGTAGTCAGTCATATTTGTAGGCCTCAATGCGACAATTGTCATCTTGGAATACAGGGATTGTTGTGTTCCTCGGTAAGATAATGAGCAAATGGCAAAACCTGGTTGTCCAGCAGATCAATGTAGGCACCTCAACCGAAGGACCCACTTCCGCATAAACACCCCCAGAACATCACAGAATCATCACTGAAGGCTTCTTGACACCTACCATCATTCACATACAGGAAGAAACAAGATTCATTTGACCAGATAACATGTCCAGTCATGAGCAGTCTTTGTGAGCAGAAGTGAGCAAAGGCCTCTTGTGTGCCACTCTGCTCTGTATGTTCACGGTATGTAGTTCCCTGCGGAGTGTTCTTTCAGAAATGGGTTATGATGGACTTGCGTTGACTTCAAGAAGCAATTCTTGCCTGTAAGCAAAGCAATGTTTATTCACAAGCTGTGAAACCCCCCGGCAGTCCCAGGCCTTCAGTTCATCTTTTGGCCACAATTCTGACAAGAATTTCCTGTAGACTGGGATTTTTGCCCCTGCTGGTAGACCTGTATGGCCGTATGCTTCAATATGCCTGCAAACTCAGGTACTTCCTTCACACTATGGCCTTTGGCACACCCAAATGCAATCACTCCTTTTTGCAAATCATTAACATCTGACTTGCGACCCATTTTCCACACATCGAACGAGACATTCACTGCACTGTACCACCTTTTCTCAGTCTATGAATCCAGTCACACACCCCACAGGTATTTATAGCCGTGCAAGGTGACTAATTTTTTTTGTTCGGGGAGCTTAGCAATCTAAATTCACCACTAAACAATTGCTGTTATTATGTAATATCTTGGTTACTATCAAATCCATTCAACACAAAATAATGATGTACATCAAGACCGTGATACTGATGCCCTCTTGTGTCTACCTTGGACCAAAGCAAACTAATAGAGCTAGACAGCCTGCCATTATGGTATGGCAAGACCACATGCAAGGCTTTTCACTTTAAACAACCATGTGTATCTATACTGTATATCCTTGCACTTTCTTTATTAGGATTACATGCATATTGCTACTCAAAGATTCAGGTTCCCAGTGGCTTTAAATGCACTACATACACAACAGCAATTTTAACCAAGTATATTTACAGGAAGGAATAGATATTAGGGTAGGGCTGAAAGTTGAATTTACAGTAAGTTTAAAAGACAGCAATTAACATATACTCTGTTTTATAAAGGGAACTCGATGATGATATTTCTGCAGATCTACCAGAGGAGGTATGTGCCAGTCAAGCTGCATAGGGTTTTCATGCAAATGCAAGCATGCGCTGTTTAACATTTGCATTACATTCTGTGAAACAGGACACTGACTCAAATGGACATTGACCAGACATTCCCATAGACACATGGTGGTTTAGATAGTGTTTTACTTTAAAGAATAGTATTAAATAGATCTGCATTTCCTGAAGGAACTACAACAGTGCTTGAAATGTGGGTTTGTATGCCAATAATTTTGGCCACATGTGGGTTTTTTGTCCCAATAATTTTGGCCAGACGTGGGTTTGTGTCCTAATAATTTTGGTCACATATGGGTTTGTGGTCCCATACTTTTGGTCACATGTGGGTTTGTGTCCCCATATTTTTGGCCACATGTATGTTAGTGTGCCATTACCTTTGGCCATATGTGGGTTTGTGTCCCAATAATTTTGGCCACATGTGGGTTTGTGTCCCCGTATTTTTGGCCACATTTGGGTTAGTGTGCCATTATCTTTGGCCATATGTGGGTTTGTGTCCCAATAATTTTGGCCACATGTGGGTTTGTGTCCCCGTATTTTTGGCCACATGTGGCTTAGTGTGCCATTATCTTTGGCCATATGTGGGTTTGTGTCCCAGTACTTTTGGCTACATGTGGGTTTTTTTGTCCCAATAATTTTGGCCACATGTGGGTTTGTGCCCCAATAATTTTGGCTACATGTGGGTTTGTGTCCCAATAATTTTGGCGACGTGTGGGTTTGTGTCCAAATACGTTTGGCCACATGGGTTTGTGTCCCCTATACTTTTGGCCACGTGGGTTTGTGTCCCCTATACTTTTGGCCACATGGGTTTGTGTCTCCTATACCTTTGGTCACATGGGTTTGTGTCTCCTATACCTTTGGCCACATGGGTTTGTGTCTCCTATACCTTTGGCCACATGGGTTTGTGTCTCCTATACCTTTGGCCACATGGGTTTGTGTCCCCTATACTTTTGGCCACATGTGAGTTAGTGTGCTAATACTTTTGGCCACTTGTAGGTTTGTGTCCCCTATAATTTTGGCCACATGTGGGTTTGCGTCCCAATCCTTTTGGCCACATGTTGGTTAGTGTGCTAATACTTTTGGCCACATGTGGGTTTGTGTCCTGAAACTATGTTTCTTAATGCCTTTCAAGACTGTGATTCTTTTTTCTGTTAGCAGGTGTCGCAAGGTTTTTCTCATATTAGCTTTCTGTCATTCTGAAGTGAATTATATATATGTAGCCATGTTGAAAAGCACCCTCTTCACTACTGCAGGTTGTGCTACAGGAGAGTGAGATTGATGAAGGTTTCAAGGAACTTTTCACCAAGCTGGCAGGAAAGGTGAGAGGAAGGGAAAAGTTAACTGGTCTACACTACACAATACATTAATGGTACATTAGAGCTGTCTGAATATCTTATGTTTTTGGCTTACAGGAAATGCAGATTGATGTACCAAAGCTGCAGATGATTCTGAACCGTGTCGTAAGCAAACGTGAGCACAGAGCAGACATTACTGCACAATACTGAGGTTCCTATTTAGACCTACAGCGGCACAGTAATGATTAAAACACTTCAGGAAGGTAGGACGTTAATGCAGTTACAACTGACGTCCTTTGTCAGAATTAAAGAAGGAAAGGCGTGACATTCACAAAATCAGGAAGGACATCAAGAAGGGAAGCTTCAAGGAAGGGCCAACAAGTGGAAGGAAGGAACAGACGGGATGTAGGAAGAAGGAAGTTGGTAGGTCAGAAAGTAGGGAAGAAAGTCGGAAGGGAGAACAGATCAGAACTGAAAGAAGGAAAATCAAGAAAAAGGAAGGATATGAGTAAACCCAAAAGGAAAGGAGGACTTCAGGAAGGAAAGTAGTTAAATTGATACATGTAAGGAAAAAAATAATACAAGTAAGAAAGGAAAGAAAGTAGCAAGGAAAATGGAAGGAAGGATGTAAAAAAGTGAGCAAGGAGACCAGTAATGTCAGCAAAGATACAGTACAATGATGAAACAAAGTCAGCAAGAAAGGAAGGTAGGATGGAAAACCGTCTGCCAGTAAGAGACGATGTATGGAAGTCAGCAAGGAAGGAAGAAAAGCAGCATGGATAGAAGGAATGGAAAGATGTCAGGAGGTCAGCAAGACAGGATGTTTTGTTTGTTTATTACTGCATCAGCATCAATAGCTATATTCACAAGACACAAGGTTAGTGGGGAACAAAGGAATGATGGAAGGAAATCAGCAAGAAAGGATGAAATGGAAGGAAGAATGGACAGAAGCCAACAACCAAACAATGATGGAAGGAAGTTAGCTAGGATGGAACAACGTCAGCAAGGAAGCTTGGTGGGAAGTCCGTCAGCGAGGAGTGACGGAAGGAAGTCAATAAAGAAGGAGGTAAGGGAGTATGGATGGAGGTGGGGACTGTGGTGGCTAAGGTAATGAACTACGGACCAAAAGGTCTAAGGTTCAAATCCCACCTCTGCCAAGCTGCTACTGTTGGGCCCTTGAGTAAGGTGACTAACCCAAAATTGCTTGGACTGTAAGACTTTATCAGTTGTAAATTAATAGATGTAAAGGGAAGTTAGTTAAGAAGACAGGAAGCACAATTTTTATTAAATAATTCCTTGCTCATTGTACAGCCATTTGGATCTTAGTCACAATCCAGTAGAGCATCTTTGGGATGTGGTAGGAAAGGAGATTTGCATCATGGATGTGCAGCCGACAAATCTGCAGCAACTGTGTGATACTATCATGTCAATATGAACCAAAATCTCTGAGGAATGTTTCCAGCACTTTTCTGAATCTATGCCATGATGAATTAAGGCAGTTCTGTAGGCAAAAGTGGGTCCAACCCATTACTAGAAATAACTCTTAAATAACCAAACAATCTGACTTTTTCTTTACAGATAAGGACCTAAAAACAAATGGATTTGACAAAGAAGCATGCAGAAGCATGATTAATCTTCTTGATGTATCCTTGAGCTTGTCATCAATCGTACATGAGAAGTTCATTTCTATTCAAATCCAATGTGGAGGCTTTTATGTTAAACAGCTTGTATGTTCAGCCTTAACATGGCCCTTGCAGACTACTGGCAGCGGAAAGTTGGGCTTAACAGATTTTCACGTGCTTTGGGAGAAGGTTAAACGATATCTGGTTAGTAATTACTACTCATAAATACTTGATATCATTAATGTATAGTAATGTAATTGCATTTTCTTTGTGTGTTTGTTTAAAAAAAAAGTTTTTAATGTATGTAAAACTACCATGCTGTCCATATTAGACTGTGTTTAGAGAGTTTGACTTGGACAAGTCTGGCACCATGAGCTCCTATGAAATGCGCCTGGCACTGGAATCGGCAGGTAATGACACGATCACATTGAACTACGTACTAACTAAATGTCTAAACAACTTCAAATTCTACAGTACATAACAATCAGCCAAACCATTGAAAGCACCCAGTCCATAATGAAATGAAGTTAGGTGTGTCAAATGAACATATACATGAATGCCCGGACTCAGGGTTTCTCTACAGAACATTACCCAGAGCAACACAGTCCCACACCAGGTTGTTGTCTCCCCAAAATGCATCCTGGTTGCATCACCACGTAAACAGTGCACATGTACCAGATTCCTCAGCTCAGAAGTAAATTTCACATTTCTCCAAGGTCCAGTTTTGACACCCAATGGACAGGGGTTAGCATAGTGAGCGATCTGCGACTAGGTAGCCCCATACACAGTAGGTGGTGCTCCACTGTGTGTTGTACCACATTTATCCTGTAACCAGCAGTTAACATCTGTGTGACTTGTACCACAGTAACTCTTCTGTCCATTCAGACCAGACGTGATTGGATTTGTTGCTTTTGTGCATTGATGTGCCTTGGGTGCCCAGACTCGAGTTTGTGATTTGTCCCTCCTCTGAACAATGTCATTAGATTCCCACCACTGCTGATGGGGAGCAGCCCACAAGCATTGTTGTTAGGAGTTGCTCCAACCCAGTCGTCTGGCCATAATAGTTTGTCCCAGTATGGAGTTGTTCAGGTTAAAGTAGGTCTTTACTCCTGAACATTTCTCCCACATCCAAAACATGGACTCAGAAGAGACCGTTCAGTTACTGTCTAATACACTGGTTCTCAAACTTTTTATGCACTACCCCCATTTTGTAAATAATAATATTTAAACCCCTCCACTCTGACAAATGTACATCTTTCGAGTCCAAACCTCACTGTAATTTATTTTAAACATTGAAATTCATACAAATTGCAAAACTTCTTATTGAACATAACAAAAACACCTTTCCAGTGGAATTATTACAAGTGACATGCGGGACTGTGGTAGTCTAGTGGGTAAGGTACTGGACTATGGATCAGAAGGTCCAGGGTTCAAATCCCACCTCTGCCAAGCTACCACAGTCGGGTCCTTGAGCAAGACCCTTAACCCACAATTGCTTGGATTGTAAGACTGTATCAATTGTAAGTCGCTCTGGATAAGGGTGTCTGCTAAATGCTGTAAATGTAAATGTACTGTGTATCAGCATTCATTTGCCTTGTTCATAATCAGTTCTGTTATTCGGTGTGTGTTGGATGATTTTAATGTTTTGGATGATCACTGTACACACACACTACTGTGTATGCATGTACAATATGTTTAAACCTGTATAATTCCAGGCTTCAAGCTGACCAACCACCTGTTCCAGTTAATAATCCTGCGTTATGCTAAGCCAGACATGAACGTGGACTTTGACAGCTTTGTGACTTGCCTGGTCCGCCTGGAGAGCATGTTCAGTGAGTGGTCACACCAGCAAACTATTAAACAATACATATAGGAAGTCAGGGTGCAATTTTGACCAAAGTTTGTGGACACTAACATCACATCCTTGGACATCTGGTTCCAAACCCTGCATATTAATATAGAGCTGACCCACACAATGCTGCTGAAACAGCTTCTAATCTTCTGGAAATCTGGCATTCCTTTAGATTTTGGAACCTAACTGTTGGGCTTCACCTCCTACCCCAAGAGCATTAGTGGGGTTGGTTACAGGGGAATCTAAGGCCTGCAGTTGGCGTTCCAAATGTGTTGAATGGTGTTGTCAAGCCCAGTTGAGTTCTTCCACACCAAACTCAGGAAACCATTTTACAGAACTCACTTTGTGCAAAGCCCCTGGATTGGACTAATCTGGTTTGAAGTTAGAACTCAAACGGTTCTTTTGAACCAAATGGTTCTAGAGACTAATTTGGGTGGTACTACCCCCCCATGGAGCTCCCTCGAGAACTTTGTTCCAGGGCCCATTTAATTTGCATTCACACCGGCAATATCAGCACTGAAGTGACATAAGATGCTTAATGGCTGGTGAAATGACTCAAAATTGCGTAGTACAGCCTCCGTCACATATAAGCTCATGCAAGAATGAAATTCACTTTCCGTCTATTTGTCTTTGGGGATTTTTTTTAGCGTAAAGACCTATTGTTTATACAGCTAGTATATAATAGTATAATGTAGTGAAGTATATTTAAAAATGGCACTTGCCCTCAACATAGGCACTTGTGTCCAGACCAATCACCACATACTTATGTTACTCAAACTTAATATGCATTAAAAAAGTCCCAATACACAGCGTTCTAAGAACTACAATTGTTCCCAGTTCTTAGGGTGTGAATACGCAAGAAAGTGGGCACTTTCTCCATCTGTTCTAAGAAGTATGAAATGTTTTTTATACAGCAGGATCAGCCTTTGACAATGCATCAGCAACCCCAATCCAGCCCTAAGATGGACTGTTGTCCCATCCAATGCACACTTGCGCCTGCACCCTATGTTCTCTGCTAAGAGTGCCTGTAAAAAAAATTTGTGGAGGGCAAAAAGGACTCCACTGCTCCAGAGTCCAAGGATAATCTGCTTTACAGCAGATGTTCTCAACCTTTTGACATTCACTTATTCATCAAACATGAAAATCTCAACACAGATTGCAGCACTGTTAGGGCTGCACTGATCTCGCTTTTTCTCTTCAAATAGATGAACTCAAGGTATAAGCCCATGTCGAGTAGCGATCCGATACCAGTGCCCTTTTTCCCTCAATTTAAAATCTGTATGCCAGATTATGTGGAAGTGACTGTGGTCATTCTTTTATGATACCACCAGGTGATAAATGCACATTACTTCTAAATGGTAAAAAGAGGAAAAATAAATACAGACGTTAATAGAGTTTAAGCAAAGCTTTATTGTTAAGCTTTCTTGCTCCTGGACAAAATAAATGTGATATAATGAGGCTGATCAATCATTATAATGAATTCAAGCACCTTCGTTATTTTTCTAGATTACACACTATCTTTTGGAAGTCTGCTGCTCTAATGGTGCATCTTCTAATGGTGTTTCTTCGGTGCTCGATTCATTTTGTTGTACTTTATTTCTTAGTTCTTCTTCCACCCATCGAAACTTTGATTTTCCAAGGATTACAAGTTGCACTGTTACTATCAGCTGCCTCGAGCATAAGTACTTTCAAACTGCAAACGTTTATCACCAGCAGACATGACTCAATAGAGAAGTGTCAAAGAGGAATCGTAATATGTAGAACGGCCACATTTGGCCGATAATCCGCCTAATAACACCAGTATCTGCGCCGATACTGATCCAGAATATCAGATTGGTGCATCTCTAATCACTTCATGCTTAATTGTACATGTCCCTTAGACAGGTGTGGCTTAAACCCTCTAATTAGAACCGGTAATGGTAGCCTGTGGTAGCCTAGCGGTTAAGGTACTGGACTATGGACCAGAAGGTCCAGGGTTCAAATCCCACCTCTGCCAAGTTGCCACTGTTGGGTCCTTGAGCAAGACCCTTAACCCACAATTGCTTGGATTGTAGTACTGTATCAATTTAGGTCACTCTGGATAAGGGCATCTGCTAAATGCTGTAAATGTAAATGGTATCCACATATACCTGGCCATGTAGTGTGCAATTTATTTTTTATTTTTTTATATTAAGTCTTTCAGTTCTTGAAGTATGCCTATATATTTTCCCAACAGAGACATTTAAAACCATGGACACAGATGCAGATGGATTGGTGTCTTTTAGCTTCACCCAGGTTTGTCTACTTAATTATTCGTTTGTCAATTGTTATGATCCCAATTGTCTATATCCCCAAATAATAATAATAATATCTTTGTAACTTCTCTTTTCCAGTGGTCTCCCTAACCATGTTTACCTAGATGGATTTCCATTTTATTTTCCCCTTCCAATGAATTCTCCCTTTGCTTTTTCTTTACAAAGTGCCTTGGCTTGTTTTTGCATGTTTTTATCATTTTAATTCGAGTTTGCAGCTCTACTACTAAAGACCTTCAACATTACTGCCGTGCAACAGAAAATGATACAGGTATATCACATCTGGCTTTCTAAGCTGGTATGTGATATTAAAAGCTGGTGCCTCTTTTTTCATGATTTTTGTTAAGCTGCCTTCATTTCTGTGTACCAATACCCATCTTTGTTTATTAAATGTAGCTTAACAATATTATCAGTGTATTTTTTCTAAATACTGAGAGACTAAAAATCTGAAATGGTGAGATACAGACACTGAAACAAGCCTATAATATACTGTAGATAACAGTAGCATGCTGCACATGGAGAGTACATGGATAATTAACCTGTTTTGGGATGACGATTGTGATTAGTAGGTAATATTCTAACATGACATGTGTCACGTTGATCTGGTCAGGTCTCTGTTACCACCATGGTTTCCTGGCGTCACATTTCCAGGTGCATATCTGTGTTCCAACTCACACAAACCTAGCCTCACACCCTACTTGGATGCTCCGTGTCCCATCACGGCCCTGACCCACCTTCTGGACCAGCATATCCACCTTAGCTGCCACACCTTACTCTCTCTTCTTTTCCTATATCCCACCTCAGTTGATTTAGTGTGGAAATAAAGCACTGGTGTTACTCCCTTATCCAGTATCCCGTGTCTGCGTTTGTGAGTCAGTGTTTGGGTCCCAGTACAGTAAAACAGGTGGGTTCACATACCGTCTCATACTCTGAACCCATCACAGCTAGTGGCTCCTGAGTTTCAACACTAATTGGTGTTTGTCATGTGACAAAGATCAGGGGTGTAACACTTTTGGCCAGTGCTAATGTTTGGGAAACACGGCTGAAAACCAGGGATGGGGCTAAAACCCCAAATACTTTGTTAGGGCGTACTCACACTAGGCCCGGTTGCCTTGTACCATGCCTGAGAAGAAACAGACTGGGAATACTCCAGCCTCTCAGGTGATTCATATCAATTGCATGAGTTAACTGTGTTGTGTTAGAGCACAGAAAACACTAAAATATGTTTTGGGCAAACCACAGAGAGAAAGTTTGAACACATCGCATGAGATTTTCATCCCAAATATGAGATTTATGCTTTGTTTTAATAATACTCTCATATACAATGACTTTTAAAGCGTAATAAAATATAACCTACATAATATAAGAAATAATATATACTTATTACAGTATACCTGAATACAAACCTATTTACATTACACATTACTACATACTCATTACCCTAACCTTATCACCTTTTAGACTGAAATGATTAGAACTGCAGCAATCAGGTCAGAGCTCCGCATCCTGATCTATGCTAACACTCGGTCAGTACAAGCTTCACTGATCACCTGCGGTCAGCGGCTCCTCTGTCGGTTCACACTGTAGCTACATCCTGCCTCTACAGGCTGCTATGGACACAGCAAGAGCGACATCCTGTAGTGGTCCCCGCACGGCCAGTAGCGTCTAGCTGAGCGCCAGTCCTTCACTTACAGGCATGTTGATATGTGCGGTGAGCAGGGGGGTGCTCTTCCCTTCTCTTAACACAAACACCTGCAGTAGATAAAGACAGCAGCATATTAATATGGGGGCTGTATTTAGTACTGTGTTTTGAGCCTATTGATCTGAAAGTTGTTTTTAAACATAACAAAAATCTCACTTTGATTACGTCAGAGATCCCTTTGTCACTCAGGCACTCCACAAATGTGTCAATGGGGTAATTCAGCCCTGGAACCAGCAGAGGGACCTACAAACAGAGCCAAATAGACCCTACTCTCAAATTCATATGTTTTTGCTGTGTGTTATGTTGATATTATTTAGGTTATTTGTTGATTTGATTTGTATGAATTTTTTGTGTCTTTAAAATATTGTGAAATGTTGTACTTATTTGGCTGGAGGCTTTGTATAAGCCCATTTGGGTTTTTGCCTCTCCCTGCACTGTGTGTTACATTTTATTTGTTTCTTATGATTATTTTAAATTGTGCAAATAAATTCAAACTAAAAAGTATTTGAGTATTGTTGCTAACCATGCGCATCCCTTCATGCAGTGTTTCCCAACCTTTCTCAACCGGCACATATTTCACATTAGAAAAATCACAAGGCACACCACCAAAAAAATGTCACAAAAAATATATTTATTGAAATATCATGGAAATCTAGTCTTAATTTACTCTATTTACTTAGTGTGAAACCTGGGCCTGTTTTGTCGAACGCAAAGCTGATATTATACTGGCCTCTAGTGGAAGAGAATGTAATTGTTCTGCATGTTACTACACGCCGCTCGCTTAGGGTACCAATCAGGTGAAATTGGATAATCTCCCACCACACTCTTATATCCCGTGGTTGGGAAACACTGTCTTAATGAACACAATTTCCCATAACACCAGTATGGAAGACATGTCACTTGGTATAGAAGGAGGTCATCATATAAGGCCTTTAATAGACATAATAATAAATCCCCAGGTCCAAAACAAGCTGATATGAGCAGACTTAACAAAGCTTACCTTAAAGAAAGCGGTTCTCATGCTGTACAAATTCTCATCGTACAGAAAACTGATGACAAGGTTCATAACAGGGCGACATGCTGCGGTGTTCTGGATGTTGAGAGTAAGTTTGAAGGATGGCCCTAAGCCCTGAACCTGATACAGACACAAAATAGATGCAGATATACAAACCTACTAGACAATTGGGGTTACCTTGTAGAATAGTGGGATACAAGCAGCCTCACATGTTCACACTTACCACTGCATTCATCTTAAGTGGTTCTGTCAAGCTGGCTGACATGGGAGTGAGACTGGACTCCAGGGCTTTGACATAGGCCCGGGCTGCAGCTAGCCGCAATCTGCTCAAGTCCATTTGGAAGGCTCTGTGCATAGCTACACAACGGAAACAGTTTCAATTTAGAGGCACACAATACGAACTACTGATATCTCTTAACTGATATGAAGTAAACAAACGAGCGTTTGGCTTGAAGTACTTTAAAATGCATGAATAGGAAAACTGAGAATAATAATCATAATTGACTACAATCAACAGGTACAAATAAAAACCTTGGATGAAACTGCTATAAAATGTGCTGGTAAGACACACAGGCCAAGACCTCCATATTTAACAATGTGATGCCCATGTGCTGATGTGACTGATGTTAATTCAGCTTATATTTAAAACCTGTTGCACATATGTACTGCCTACACGTACATACATTATGTACAGCTGCCTAATTTACCCCTTGACCTGAAACAGGAAACGTTACAGTTAGTTTTTTTCCTAGCTTTTAAACCTTACTTATCCTGGTCAGGGTTGTGGGGTCACTTTAGAAACACCAGTTAACCTAACACGCATATCTTTGGACTGTGGGAGGAAACTGTAGTACCCGGAGTAAACCCACAAGGTCACAGGGAGGATATGCAAACTCCTATCCTGTAATTCATCAGGCACAAGCAGAAGTGCATCCTTGCTAGGACATCAGTTGATCACAGGGCTAAGCAGGGGTCACTGTTACTGAGCATGATGATGATGATTTCCCCTCTCAAACACAGGCATGCATGTTTGGGTGATGCCTGGACCTACTTGTGGAATTGTCACATAATGTTGATATTAAATTGAAAACATGTTTAAGTACAGTCAAACCCCAAATCTGAATGTACCTTGTTCAAGGAATTGATTCGAATAAGCGAATTTTCAGATAACGAGAGCCCAATATGCATTTATTTCCTCTGAGGAAATCCCTACCTGGTTCCTGCATATTCAAACCCCCTCCTTTTTCAATTATGTCAGCATAACTGCACAGTGCACTTTCTGACCAGTTCTCCTACATGTCTGTTATCTGTGGATTATGGGGGGCTCCCCAGGTAGAGGTAGGAAGCCATTCAGAACTTGATCTACTTGTATTAGTTTCTTCCAGTATACTGGGTTAGTAGTCCAGAGATAGGTTCAAGTTACAATATAGTACACTAATCTATCACATACTCTTCAAATTCTTCTTAGAACAGCTTGGAGAGATTTGTGCATGTGTGTTTGAGGTGGCTGTACATACCCACGGCATTCTCTCTTTCTCTCAGAGTCTGGTCTACATAAAGCTTGGTTTTCTTGGGCACGTTTAGTCGGATGCTCTGTGCTATTGGCGGACCAGGGGTAGAGTCTCTGTCATCAAACGCCGCTGTTCTTTTCAGAATTTTCACGATTAGCCCCCCTCCTGCAAAGCATACAAAAAAGAGTGTGATGCAGTAGTAGAGAACAAACTAAATTTCACTTTCTGAAGGTTTTTAGTGGAAAATTACACTTTTGGATTTCAGAAAATTCTGGATCATTTTCCTCAATTAAAGGCCAAATCTAATATTTTTGTCTCATCTGTTTATTCTTTTTCAGCAAAAATGTTTTTTGCATTTTTTGTAGGTTTTTCTAATTTTTCTAACTTACTTTACAAGTATGTGAGTCTTTGTCACTTATGTACACTGCTGCTGCAACACAGAAATTTCCCTTTGGGTATAAAAGTACTCATGACTTTAAAAATGACTGTTACAGAGGCAAAACACTGCCAAAGCATTGAAACAAAACAAATAACATACAATATTAATAAATCACACAAAAAAATCTCTCTCGCTCTCGCTCTCTTGCTCTCACTCTCGCTCTCTCTCTCGTCTATCAAATTGGGTCGTCTTTATTTTTAATGCTTGTGAATGTATCTGATGAGGTTTTAAGTCATGTTTATGCAGAATTAAAGAAAATTCCAAAGGGTTCACAACTTTCAAGCTCCACTGCCTATTAAATCTACATTATACACTGACCACAGCTGAACAATAAAATGCAGCTTTATATACTTATCACACCCTCTACTTCTACACCCTCCACACAATAAAGTATGATTAACAGCCACAAAGTTTGCTACCTTTGGTGGTCATGATTAGAGTACCATCCTCTCGACCATAACGGCCAAAGCAAATGCTGGTCACCACGTCCTATAACAGCAAATTGTAATACTCATGAGAACATTTTGTACAGATCTGACGACAACAGCAAAACACCTCTTAATTCTGAATTTTACCTGCGTTTTGATGGTGCTCACTAAGTTCTTATCTCGGTACACATGCACCTCACAGTTGGCCAGAGCCACCAGGACAGCCTGGAACCCTCTTGTGGGAAGGTCCAACAAGGCCATAGTGGTGACTGGGGCAGGCAGGTAGGTCGTCCACAGCTTCTTCCCCTTTAACAAATGCAAAAAAATGATAGTATCTTTCACTTTAATTTAATGTTCTTTCATCATCACAGTACAACAAATGAAGATATAAACTTAGTAACAGTCTGTGGGTGTGAGCGTGTGGGTGAGAGTTCAAGCTTACATGTCACTGTGAGGACACAATGTCCCCACAAGGATAGAAAACATTTTTTACCTTATGGGGATATTACTGATCCCCACAAGGAAAATTGCTCAGTTACAAAAACAGCACCTCTCTATTGGCAAAAAAGAGCCTAAAGTTTTGTTTTAAGTTAGCAGGGTAAGGCTGGGTTAGGATTAGGTGTAGCAATAAGTAGGTACAGCAGTATTACACCAATGGAAAGTCCCCACAATGACAGAAAGACAAACGTGTGTGTGTGTGTGTGTGTGTGTCTATATATATATATATATATATATATATATATATATATATATATATATATATATATATAGATCCTATAATGTGTGTGTGTATAGTGTGTGTGTGTGTGTGTGTGTGTGTGTGTGTGTTTAAAAGGAGGTGAGACCTTCTGAGTGTAACTCTGCAGAGTCTCCTGAGCGCAGCCAACCACCACGTTCTTGCCTACCCTCACCAATCCAACAGGGTGAGAGGACAGCTCGATGCAGTACTTAGGTTTTAGGGAGTCCCTGTGATGCAAAACAAGACCATGTGACCCCATCAGAGTTTGAACACCGACAGACCGTCATGGTTTATATACCCTTTACAGTATCGCTGCACTGCTGCTGCTAAGATTAACTCACAGGCTCAGAAGCACTGAGGTATAAAGCCTCATTGCTAAACCATTATGCATACCTGCGCAGTATGTAGATGTTCCCGTTGCGGCAAGCTGCGGTGATTCTGAACTCCACATCAAACTGCCCAGTCACATCCAACAGAGTGGGGACACTTGGGAGGGACATCTGCAAATACACGAGAGCGGGAGATCAAATGTCTAATCTGTAACATGTTAAAGAGCTATTCCAGCATAGCACTCATGCTGTCTGGCCACACTTTACTATAATGGTCACAAATGAGACAAAATTAATTTATTACGCTATTAAATATTCATTGATTACCTATAACTTGTATATTAGTTACTACTAAGCACTTGGGGTGTCCAATTTGATTCATAATACTGAATTCACAATTCAATCTTCTTATGGAGTTTTTTATTTCTGAAGTGTAAAACAATGTATATTTAATTTAAGTTTTTAAACAACAAAAAACATTAGTCCCCTGCGAATTAGAATAAATGACTAGAAAAAAAGTTTAAAATGGTAAATAAAGTGTTCTGTTGTAGTTTCAGCATATATTAAATAAGAGAGATAAAACATTCCTTTTTTATTTCTGAAGAATAATCACTCAAAATAATGTGTACTTATTACACTTAATGTGTATGGGAGCATAACATGTGAATGCAACTGTATCAGATAACACAATAAAAGGAAAGCATGTGACATCATGCATCTCCATGATGCATATCGTGACACGATGCAGCGTTTCACCCTACACTGTGAACTGACTCGATGAATTGAAAGCCATGTTGGCAT
This sequence comes from Ancistrus triradiatus, assembly GCA_025084515.1. Taxonomy (NCBI): domain Eukaryota; kingdom Metazoa; phylum Chordata; class Actinopteri; order Siluriformes; family Loricariidae; genus Ancistrus; species Ancistrus triradiatus. Next base: position 49,094 of record JAJAGP010003759.1, on the reverse strand, counting down.
GTTACTTCTGTGTATGGCTAAACATACCTGTCAGTTTTAAGTGGCGAAACTAATAGCAATTCAGCAGTTAAGGTCAAGTCAAGTCAAGTCAGATTTATTTATATAGCGCTTTTTACAATTTTTAAACTTTACAAGTTTAGATTATCTCTTAATAGGAAAAAACCTTGGGAGGACCAAGACTCAAAAAGGGACCCAACCTCCTTGGGCGGCGTAGATGATAAATCTAAGAACGAAACTGAAGTCATGGAGTCAAAGCTAAAATAAAATGTGAAGTATGCACATCGACATTAAGTGGCCCGGGTATGATGGGGCTGGAGCTGATGACGGAAGCAGCTTGAGTGGAGCTCCAGCAGATGAACATCATGTGTGGGGCTGAAACTGCCGGAACAGCTCGGAGAGAAAACAGAACATGTAATTAGTTATTGATTAAGAGCACAGTGTCTATTAACAATCACTGATGCCAAGTGTAGCATGAGACCCCGGCAGCATTAGCTATAGCAGCATAGCTAGAAAGAGGAGAACTGGTAGGAAACACAGCCAAGAGGGATCACATGAGACATTGGCAACCCCACGGGAGGCAGAAGACAGCAACCCAACGTCTCTGATCACATAAGACTCTTTGACTATGAACCCCCAGCTCTGCCCTTATTCTAAGGCAAGGATGCACGAGTCAAGATCACGAGGACCAAAGCCCAGTTCAGCCAGACCGCCCACTCGACACTCCCGGCTAGTGGACAAGGCAGGCAGGCCAGACATGACTCCAGACTCCGGCCCCAAGGTGTGAATTAAGATGATTTATACAGTGGTAAGTCAGTACTCGTTGTTAATTCATTTCAAAAGTTACATCGAGGAAGGAATGACTGTATTTAATTACTGACTAACAGCATATTGGCTATTAATTAACTCCCCTCTGCAACGCATAAAGTATGACCTTTACTTGTCATGTGACATAGTCTATAATTTTGTATTGCAAACGCATTCATGTCCATCAACTCACGACTACTACAGAACAATAACCAGCATGTATTACACAGTCATATACCAACTGACCTTTAAACCTGACTTATATTTTGACTCCAATACAGCCACCCCACAGAAACCCTACCTGACAAGACTATCAGTTCTCAAGGCAAGAAAATCATAACCAAGAGCTAGGGATGAAACAATAAATGTGTTGTCTTGCATCTCTTATCCTTTCCCAATTTTCTCCCCAATAATCCTGACGACATTCCTTGCCTCTTACAGTCCCTTATAAACGAGGGAGGGGTCATAGTACCTCTGCCTACCAGGCCGGAAACAACACCAAGACTCAAACTCTAGCATATTTGACCACTTACTTATTTTTGTTCACTGTAAAGCATCAGACTATAGTTCTTACCTTTGACAGAATTGTGAAAGCCTCTGGGTCCAGGATATAGACATCCTGACTCTCTGTGCCGATGACCAGACAGCATACTGCATCATCATCTGCCATGTTCTTCTTCAGCGTCCCAATGCACGTGATAACTGTCTGAGGACATACATTATGTATTACATATAATGTCTGGACTTATGTTCCCAACTGTGCTCAAGTGGGAGAAGAGGTCACCTGTCTGCGCATGGGCTGCTGCTTGTGAAGGTTAACATAAGATTCCATGTCCTGAGGTTCAAGCATGAGGAACCTAAATGATACAGTATGAAACTTAAAATGACATTGATTTATGATCAGAAATTCGTAAATTGTATGCATTTACACTACGACTTCATAAGGCAGAGAAATACCGTAGAGATCTGACTGAGAGTGGGATGTCAGCCTTATCCCTAAAGAACAGAAAAGAAAAGCTTAGGTAAAGATGTTCCTACAAGTAAGCAGGGCCATTTTATGGAGCAAGTGAACGACAAAGTTCTCTATTCCAGGCTATACTTACCTTATACCCTCCAACATTTCTTTCAGTGTCATTGGATCGATCATATCCTTAAAAAAGAAAGTGCAACATAGAAACATTCACATTTACAGCATTTAGCAGACGCTCATCTAGAGAACCTTACGACTAATAGCATTTTATGACATACAATCAAAGCAATTTTGGGTTAAGGGCCTTGATCAAGGATTCAGTGGCAGCTTGGCAGTGCTGGGATTTGGGACATTCTGGTCCAGACTGTTAAAGCTGTATCTCTGTATCTTAGTACTACAGTATCTAAAGAAACCCTGTTTTAATGACTCAAGACCCAAACTGAACTTGCACACCAGTGACTCCAGGTTTGATTGTGACTCAAAGGCTAGAGATTAAAGATTTGCCTCGGACTTACAAGCTAGAGACTTGACACTCGCACCCTAGCAACTTAATCCTCGACTCAGACCCACATGCTAGAGACTGAAGATTTGTTTCTGATTTACACCTTAGAGACTCGACTCAGACTCACACTAGAGACTCAAGACTCAGCTGAGACTCACACACTAATGATTCGAGACTCAATTCGTACTTGCACACTAGAGGCTTGAGACTAGACTCAGACCCACATGCAAGAGACTTGAGATTTGTCTTGGATTTACACACTAGAGACTCAACTCAGACTTATGCTAGAGAATCAAGATTTGACTCTGACTCACAGATTAGAGACTCGACTCGAACATACATCATACAGCCTCGAGATTTGTCTCGGCTTTACATGCTAGAGATTCCAGGTATGACTCTGACTCACAGGCTATAGACTCAACACATACTTGCACACCAGAGAATCAAAAGTCAACTAAGACTCACACACAGACTCAACTCAGAGTCACACACCAGAGATTCAAGACTCAACTCGGACTCACAAACTAGAGATTTGAGACTGTTGCATGCCAGAGACTCACGGTTCACGCTAGAGATCTGAGGCTCAGTTGGAACTTGCAAGAAGCAACCCACTTACATATCTTAATAAAGTGCATGTGGTCACCAGCAGCACTGTCATTATTTGGAAAATTCTCCACCTTCATTTTTAGCTATGTCTAACATTTGTATACATATTGCCAGATAGGTCAGGTGTGATGGAAGCCTTGCTCACGCCTCTAGCCTGATTCCACACGTCCTGTTCCAGCGGGTTGACCTCCAGAGTGGGAAGAGTGAATTTAAAGTAGGGACGCAGGTTTTTGTAGATATAAATGAAGGGTCCGGAGGCCACAGCGATGGCCGGGGTCCGAGGCTCATGCTGGTCCATGAGGAAGGATACCAGACCTGTTGGAAGATCTAGCAATGTGTTCTCACTTAGCAGCCCAGTGCCACGATACACCTTCAGCTTCATGTTGCTTGTTCCTGTTCCCAAATCACCCACCACCAGCTTTTAGGAAAACATACACAAACACAAAATTACAGTTATGGAACTGGACACCATTATTTTTTGGGTTGTAAGCATGCAATTAAAATTGCTCACCTTGTTTTCACCATCACCATGCAAGTCTGCCAGCGCTGAAAAAGAACCACAAATAATGAGCAATCCTTTATTCTATTAAAATTTGTAGTTATACACAGGAACAAACAATCATTTGTGGACAAATCGACTCTGTTGCGTGTCTATTTTTACACTGTAAAAATAAAAACTCTTTTTAACACTATGATTATTGAGTGACAAAACTCACAGATGCATGAAGAAAACGTATACAGATTGGCAACTGGGTCATAGTGTGCATCAAGCCATTTGGAACTGGACACAGAACTGTAAAGATAAAAGCATGTTAGCAGACTTGAAAAGCATCTTTAACTCCTACTGACAATAATATCACATTTTATTTCACACCATCAGAACGCCATTTACTTTTATCATAACTAAGAAGGTCATGGGGTTACTAACAGCCTCTGTGTTCCATACAGTGGATTGAAAAACCTAAAGTTCATTTAGGTGCTGTACAGCGTTCTGATTGTGGTACAAGCATTTTGTGTAGTGTGAGATATTGGTCTTTATTTTAGATCTAACTGGACTAATCGTAATAAAGGAAGGCTGAAAGCAAGAGAGAGACACTAAGCACACATTATTCACATTTATACACACACACATATATACATATATATATATATATATATATATATATATATATATATATATATATATATATACATACATATACACACACACACACACAGGTAGTCCTCGATTTACGACGCAGATCCGTTCTTAGGTGGCGTCCGTAAACCAATTTCCGGTGTAAGTCGGAACATACGTACATTACTGTACGTAAATCACATACGTACAAGGCTTTATACAGTAAATGGGAGATGTGTCGTAACCACGAAAACGTCGTAACCAGAGGACTACCTGTAATATCTGTATATATATATATATTATATATATATATATATAAGATATATATATATATTATAGTTATTGCTGAATAAGTGTAATTACTTTTGCCACTACAGATATGTAACATTGGATTCATTTCATTTTCATTATTCCCTCAATAATGACAAAGTTTATTATTTTTGTCTCACTTATTTACTTAGGTTTTCTTTACCCTATGTTTAGGACTTGTGTGAATATCTGGTGATATTTTAAATCATATTATATGAAGAAAAAACAGCATGACTTTACAATCACTGTGTTCCATGCACCCTGACTTTACAGACTCCAGTCCCAGATTTGAATAAGGTGTCCAGACCTCTGTGAACTGTGGTGCTTCCAGCATACTGAGCTATGGACGCAGAAAGTCCAGGGTTCAAGCCCCAGGGCTGGCCATGTTTGCTCCATCAAGCAAGGCATTTAACACACAATTGCTTGGATTGTTCGCTGCCAGTTTTACGTCACTCTATATAAGACTGTGTGCAAAAATAATTACATGTAAATGTATGATATTTTTGGGAGTTATGCAGTTTCCTGTTTATATTACCGGCACTTGATGAACAGTGAAATTGGACCATATCAGCTCCAGTCCCACCATACCCGGGCACACCAGAGGGCAGTACAAGTAACCCTCACCCCCTCCTCCTCCGGTTATCTGGGGAGCTTAGACTCAAAATCCTGGAGTGACTCTGTTGTATCGGACTACTTAATGGCGGTACAAATTAGTTTCATTCTTACATTTATCATCTACGCCACCCAAGGAGGTTGGGTCCCTTTTTGAGTCTAGAGCCTCCCAAGGTTTCTTCCTTCATAATACTAAGGGAGTTTCTTCCTTGCCACTGTCGTTCGCCCTAGGCTTGCTCAATTTGGGATTGGACGTCGATATGAGGAGATCATCTAAAATTGTAAAGTTGCTTTTGAGACAATGGCTCCATTGTAAAAAGCGCTATATAAATAAATCTGACTTGACCTTATTTTATATCTGACTGGTTAAAAGTGAACAAATCTTGGTTTCAAAAGCTGTTAACTTTTGTTATGCCCCCTCCAACGTTTCTTCTGTGTCATCACACTGACCTGACGTCAAGCTGTCAAATGTGTGTGGGAATCAATAAGAAGTGACCAAAATATTTATAGCCAGTAAGATACACAGCTGTTATAAAGGACTGTAGCAGATGTACAGAGCTGATTTTAAAAACCATTAGTTCCAATGAAGCAGTCCGGATTTGCTGTGAAATGTATGTTTAGAGCTGTACGAGCATTTTCGTTACAGCATCAGATAGTGAATATTGGACTTTTATTTGAAATCTGACCGGAAAAAACTGAACAAATGCGAGTTTGAGATGGTGTGATTTTCCCCAGCGGCGCTGCTGTGTGCAAAAATGCGGTAACAGCTGTACGGGGAACACTTGAGCTGTTTGTGTTTTGTGTTTATTCCCGTGTATGCACTAGCGGGGTTTATGCTACAGAACTGGGCTAAAATATAACTTACGTATAGCCTGTATCGAAAAAATGCAGCATGTTACATAAACTAAGACGCTACTACTTACCTGTCTTTCAACTCCATCGGGACTGGAGCTCATGCTAACTGTTAGCGCTATGGAATATTTTATTATAATTTATCCAACAGGCTAATCCTTAGATCGGCTTTCCATGTTGCTATGGCAACAGAGGGACCGTAGAGTGTCTTCTTTTGATTTTTTTCGGAGGTTGGCGAAAACCCTGCTCGGGCGACATCTCATGGGCCTGGGTGGTCATCTTATCAGGGTATAGTGGTCCTGATCCTAGGGGTAAGGGACCGTGGGACAAAGAGGCCAATCCATCACAAGGTTTCATACATTCCATAATTCATTCACTTATTCACTCACTCACACTTAGGAGCAATTTGAAGTAATACACACACACACCTGGCATGTTTGTGAACCTCTTTCAGAATTTTCTATATTTCTGCATGAATGTTGAGTCATTCATCAGATTTTCAACACAAGTCCTAAACGTAGATAAAGAGAACCGAGTTAATCACGTGAATCACACAAATATTATTTGGTTATCTATTTATTGTTATATATTAAAAATGATCCACTGTTACACATACCTGTGAGTAGCAAAAGTATGTGAACATCTAGGATTAGCAGTTAATCCAAAAAGTTCAAATTAGTGTCAGAAGGTTTTTCAATCAATAGTATAACAATCAGGAGTGAGTGGACCAACTTTGTTTTTTTAATTAAAGAATATGGATCTCTCTCAGAGAGGGGCAGCACGGTGTGTGCAACAGTTGCCTCATGGCTCCGAGATCAACCAGTTGGATCCCGTCCCTGGGTTCAGACTGTTTGGAGTTGTTGTATGTTCTCCCCACTTGTGGGTTTTCTCTGGGTACTACTCCGTTTCCCATCCCACAATTCCAACGAGCCTGTGTGAGGTTATTTGCTGTTTTCCAAAAGTGTCCCTTAGGGTGTGAAGTGTGTATGAGTGTATGAGCCTACGATGGCTTGGCACCCTGTCTAGGGTTGTTCCTGCCTTGCAGGGACCTCTATTGCCGGCTAGGCACTGGGCTCTCCCGCGCACCTGGACTAGGATAAGTGGATAAGAAAATGAATAAATGATAAATGGGGGTCTCTCAGAGTTTGATCTTCATGATATAGTTGTGGAAGTGTATTGTGGTACCAATTTGAACAAGCCTACAGAGAAAAGAGCTGCTGATGATCATCAGGCTGGAAAAATCATTACAAAACCATCTCTAAAGTTGTTTTTGGCTCCCACCAATCCACAGTCAGGCATATTGTGTATGAATTGAGGAATTTCAATTTAATTTATGTCATTTATCAGACACCCTTATCCAGAGCAATTTACACACGGGATACAATCTTATAAATCCAATTGTATCCCTTGTGGGTTAAGGGTTTGCTCAAGGACCCAACAGTGGCAGCTTGGCAGAAGTGGGACTGAATCCTGGACCTTCTGGTCCATAGTCCAGTACCTTAACCGCAAGGCCACCACATTACCAATTTCCAAATTTACTACTACTCGATCGACCAACAAAGATCACTCCGAGTGCAAGGTTTGTAATAATCTGTGAGGTCACAAAAGGGACCCAGGGTAACTTCTAAGCAACTGAAGTGTCTGCCATGAGGAGAAGTGAACAAGAATGGTGTGCAAGGTGGAGTTGCAAAGAGAACTCCTCTGCTGACCAAAGTTATTCTTGACTTATTTGTTTAAAATTTTGTTGTCTTCATCTACTTGTAGGATATTTTTGTGAAAGTCTGATGATGTTTTTAGGTCATACATCTGCAAAGATATAATGTATTCGAAAGGGTTCACACCTTTCAAGCGATACTGTATGTGGCTTGAGCTCTGTTGTTTTAGTAACACTCACTGCTAACAGTGTTTATAGCATAGTGGCAGCAGAGAACGGGTTTGTACTGAACATCAGTGACTCTGCCAGCGACTTTTCTGGCCTCCTAAAAACAGTCCAGAAAGAAATGGTTTCAACATTGACGGAGATCCTGGCTATCATACACAGATCCCTGATCTTAACTACATCAGACACATTTAAGATTTATTGGAATGTTTACTCTGGACCAGGGCTCATTATCTAACCTTAGTCCGGATCTATAGTCGTGTTGTATCCAAAAATCAGGTAATCCCCTGTGCTTTTGGATTACATTTTGTCTGTCCACACAAACATTTGGCTGTATAGTGTAGCTCAGCATTTAACGCTTATTAATTCAACGTGAACACTACCCATATAGTAGGAGCCAGTATAACACATGGAATATCAAAAGTTGAAAAGTAAACAGAAAAAAATGGTATGGGTTTAATAGACAGTTTTATTCTCCTCACTTTGGAGGCCACAAAGAAAACTGCAACAGGCTTGGCTCATAATAACCCCATTTACTGTAGATCTAATTTATTAATTTTTTTTATTATTCTAAACAGACACAATAGCTGGGCTTGAGATATATTGTCACATGTCACTGGAACCCAGTTATCAGTTTATTTACGTTGACTAGTGGGCATTGTTATATCTTAATACATCTCTTAGTTGTGTACAGCATTGTTACATTTATAACAGAATTCTCAGCTATTCGCACTGGCCAGAAAATAATTGCTAAATCAACAGAAGAGAACTCAGTTACTTAGACTCTCCTTCCTTTTATCCTGGTGAGGGGTGTGATGGAGCGATTGTGCGGGTAGCAGTATTGTCACATCATAATAGAGAAACTCGCAGGTATATTATTTTACTAAGTTGTGATATCACATCTAATAAAGCTCCATTTTTAGTGGCTATTGTCAAATTAAAGTTTGATTATTTTTGTGTATATTCACTAATGAACAATACTACATTAAAGAGAAGAGAACATTGTACAGAAGAGGACATTGTAATATCACAACACAAAACTCAGTTATATAAACTGAATAATGGATATAGTTACATCATGTACAACTCTTGATTAATAGTTGTCTATTTTGAGTAATAGCTGTTCCCAATGAGGCAGCTGTTAAAGGAGCACTACATTTTGCATTTTTAAAATACAGCTGCCATAGTTGAGATAAAAACTGTTACGACATAAAACCCTTAGTTCTTAGTTACATTTACTGGACATCATTAGATCATAGTTTTAAACAACTTCTCGTGTAAAAATAATTAAGCATTAATACACGAGAGGGAGTGCTAAAAACGTCAGATATACATAATCACTGTTTATTATACAGACAATAAACACAAATATATTTGATTGATAAGTTTAATTTATTAAAAAGAGTTTACTTGCATTCAGTGAGTAAATTGGGTCCTATCTAGAAGGCAAGCTGTTACACTACTCCACCTACAGAGGATATTGTGAGTAAGATCCCCGGTGTTAACGGCAGTCTAGGATCCCATTATAATTTCCATTACTTGATTTATTGGCTATGAAATTGGAAGATGAAGAAATTAATATTAATTTTATCAGTAAAAAAAATGTAAAGTTATAGAGCATCAGCAGCTTGCTTGGGTTAAGAGTTTTGGACTTTAACAGATACATGAATGAACCTCCGATCATCTGCGGATGGTGTTTAATGAAAGACACAGAAGTTTAACACCAGCAAACAACTTCTTGAAGAAAATAAGAAAAAAAGGAGGTGATTGAATCAACAAAAATCTCCCTTTTTGGACTGATCCATAAAAACAACGTAGAAGTTTTTTTACTAAACCATACTTCAGTGTTTGTTGCTCTTCAGCCGAGCTGTGAGAGTCCAAGACGTTTGATTTACTGTACTGACTTTGTTTCTCTGCCTTCAGGGCGCATCCAAATTCTTGTTAGGCTGATCATTAATAGCTTTATCTCCAAATTTAAATCAAAACATTTCCAAAGCCCAATAGATTTTATAGACACTCATTATAATTCATTTCAGCAGTTTTGTAACGTTGCTGCGTTGTTATGGCTGGCGTCGTTCCTAGGTTATGTACGTATGTGGCAGAGTAATACATTGAGCCTCGGTCAGAGTGCCATTATCGTGCAATATTGGCACTCCGTAGAACATCTCTCAGCCAATCAAAATTGCAGGGTCAGAACTAACTGGGGTATAATAGTATGGTATAATATTATAATCGGCATTGCTACATAGTACAACTTTTAATTTGTAGCGGTCATTCTTACATATTAGTTGTTCCCAGTGAGGAAAATGTAGGAAAGCTTTTTGTACTTTGCATTAAGAAATGCACAGCAAATATGTTTATATTAGATAGCTCTTACAGTATCTAGTTTTCCAAAAAAATGTTAGAGGAGAATCAATGTTTGCATCACCCAGATATGTTTTTTTTAGGAAAGACTGTACTTTTGGATTGAAGAGGTTTGTGTGGAACCCTCTGGTTGTTTCAGACTGCACACCAGCTGCACAAACATCCTTCAGCTTCCAACTGATAATTCCAACCTATTCAATATGAATGACATGATATTACACCTCTCTACACATTGTGCTGGTCGGGGAATGGCATTACTGCTAAGTTAGAAAAGCTAAGGCTGTGGTATATATCTATGATTTGCTTGCATGGTTTGATATTAAAAGATCATCTACATATTCAAATATAAATAACAAGAGAAGATCATGATTTGAGTCTGACCTGGACTGTACGATACTTTTGCTCCACAAATATGGCACCCCCTGAGTCACCTATTGGGAAATGTTAGGCATTAGCTAATAATATAGATTCATCATCCAGAAAAAACACAGACTCAAAGATCTCCTGAAGTCAAGTCTTATAATAGCATTAATGTCACAGAGGCATACTTAGTGCTTAAAAAACCCCCCAAAAAAAAACAAATTCAAAGGTATTGAGGTTAGGCAGAGCCTGGTATTCAAAACTGTGCCAACTTTCTTCTAAGCTCCACAATCTTGAGCTAGTTGCAGCCGTATTGAAAATAATATGGCATTGTGACAAGACCCCAAAAGACTGGTTTAAATAGACTACATATATTTTGCCATTAGCTTTAGATTTACTGTGAGAAAAGTGATGTATCATATTAGTACTTAGCTTGCTCAGCTGCTAAATGCTAACATATTAACTGTGTTAAATATACCCACATACAGTACATTCACAGGTATTAGTGTATTGTAGTGTAGTAGTATATTTACATGTAAAGTATATTTTATATGTTTATATGTTCTATTGAAACCAAACAAGGGAAAATATAATCCAATCCAATATATCCTAATATAATCCTTAGCTAGCCATCTGGCTAACCTGGGTTGTATCCAAAATTGCATGTTGTGTACTTTACAGTGTGGTCTGAAGGTTATTAAAAACAAATGCTCTTTTGGCTGCTCCAGTTAGGGATCGGCCCAGCGCACCATTTTGGCATATTAGACCTGGCACAGGTTTTTAAAATCGGCTTGCCTGCCCTTCCTGAAAAGCCGTCTATACTTATCCGGGCTTGGGCCTGGCACTAGGAGTAGACCCTCACTGACTGCGTTCTTCTGTAAATTGCAACCACTCGACCTGACACTGAGGTATTACTGTAGCTGGCTCTGTCCACTGAGGCTGAATGCTGTTAACATCATTGGTAATAGTTTCTACTATTTATTATACAAGGGTGGCACAGTGACTCAGTGGGTAGGTTCACTGCTATTTAAACTGCTTTGCTGCTCCAGAGACCCAACCTCAACCCAGCCTCTGCCCCGTGTGCAGCTTGCACATTGTCCCAGTGTCTGTGTGGGTTTCCTGTGAGTGTCTGTGATTTTGGGACACTTTAGAGAGACCAATTAACCTTACTCATGTCTTTGGAATGTGGAAGGAAACGGGAATATCCAGAGAAAACAAACACACAGACATGGGGAGAACAAGCCAAGCTCCACACAGACATACGGCCCCAGGAATCGAACCAAAAGATTGTATTTATAAACTATTTTTAGATCTTGGTGTTTTTGAATAAAGGTAGTGATGTTCCATTTTAATGTTTCCTAATGTATGCACTGATTCACACATATGAGCCAAAGCATTACTTAGAGATCGAAAAAACAAAAAGTTGATTATGTCGTTACAACCTGCCACATGTGAAGATCTATCTAGGACTGCTAGGACTGTGATAGCCTAGCGGTTTAAGGTGGACCAAAAGGTCCAGGGTTCAAATCCTGCCTCTGCCAAGCTGCCACTGTTGGGTCCTTGAGCAAGGCCCTTGCTTGGATTGTAAGACTATCAATTGTAAGTCGCTCTGGATAAGGGCTTGTAAATGTAAATGTAAATGTAAGATCTGGGGTATAATGTATTAGATGGTATGTATTAGATGGTAAATAAAACAGTCAATTCTATGGATGGTGGTAGAAATGATAGGCATAATGGCTCTTCTACGCGTGAGGGGAACGAAGCCCATCTCATCTGGTCCGAACTGTCAGCAGAGCTACTGTGGCACTGAGTCACAGCATTTTAAAGTTGATGTTTGTTTACCGTTGCAGGAAAAAATGACTTTGTGTAGTTTTTTTCCACCAGTACATAGGAAATTGGTTGTAATGTTGTGTAACAGTTTCCTTCTGTGATGTCTAAATGCACTTTTCACATCTTTAATGCAACCTTTCACCTATGGAGAGTAAAATGGAAATAATATGAGATTTGTTTTTATAGTAGCAAGGATAGCAGTGAATTTTGACCACAAGTGGATATTGGCTATTTAGACTTAATAAGAAAAATGTAAACCAGTGCTGTTATGAAAAAAACAAACAAGGCTCAGGGAGTGTCAGGTTTTTTAATTTAAAATGAATTAAATTAATAACCTGGCCATTATTCAATTAATACCTGACAGCAGTCTGTGCATGTGCACTATAAATCTTCCTGTGCTATGATTAGTTTTCAAGTATATAGTGAAGAAACTGGCTGTTACCTGACTGTGTTGTTTGATCGGGATCTTGTTTCTTGTAAAATGATCACCCTGTTCATAGCTGACATGAAAAAAGCCTTTACATTATCATTGTTCATTAGCAGTTCCTCTGTAAGGAAACACAAAAGCAACATTCAATTTCTTAATGTAAGATAAACAGTACTTGTAGGTAGGATGAAGACTGATTTAGTCCTACAATGTTTTCATTGATCATTCTTACTGGACTATATGTAGTTTTCCAACTCACTGTGTGCTTTGCAGGTTCAGATTAGGGGTGGAAAGTTTTAGTGTGGCACTGGTTTCCTGAGTGCAGGGAATGCAAATGATTCTAGAGTGCACATAAAATATAAACAGATTTAGTAGTTATGAAAACAGGGTTTTCATTCTTAAAGGTTAGTTAAGGTTAAACCTGCGTATATGGACCGTTCTACATAATTAGATCAAACTGCTTTACTACAGTACAAAAAATATTTACACAAAAGAAAAAATAATTAGGTTTTGAGGGAGGCATGGTAGCACAGCGGTTAGCACAGTCACCTCACAACTCCAGGGTCCCTGGTTCAATCATGACCCGACCTCCACCTATGTGGGTTTCTGCATGGGTTTTATTCCGGGTATTCTGGTTAATTTGTGTTTTTCTAAAGTGCTGAGTGTGTGTGTGCCCTATGATGAATTGGCACCCATTATTTTTCTTTTAAAAAATCAATATTTTGAGCTGAAACTCGATGTAGTGTATTGAGAAAATAAATTTACTGCGATATTAATTGCTGAATCAATTTTTAGCACAGCCCTAACATTAACCCATTTGTCAGTTTCAGAGCTCCACTTGTTTTGTTGGTTCAGGAAATGCAGGTTGTTCTATATGATACTCAGAGAGCAATTAGACATCATTCTTGAGAGTCACCTAAAGGGTTGAGTGCTGTTTTTATTCTGTACCACAAATCACTGAAGACCTAGGAGGCGGGTTGTTCATATAGATTCCTCACCTGAGGTCTGTACTGCTTCTGCTACTTTTCACTTATTCAATGAGAGCCACGTCGTATTCATACAACTCCGATATTCCCTCCTTCACTTTCTGCCTGCCATTGTATTCAGGGTGAATTATGTACCTATTCACCTTCGGCATTCTGAGCTCTGACCAAAAGTAGAAAATGTAGAAGTACAAGTTTACTATTGGTGACATAATTTGTCTATTCGAATCAAATTTTTTCTAATGTTTACTTTTAATGTAATAAAGGTACATTTATACTGGTATTGCATATGGTACTTGTGGCATAGGAAGCCTCAATTTTATTTTTTTCAAGGAATATCATAAATCCTAAAGCAATGGGCAGCAAGTCAGAATAACTCTGGAAGTTGACCAGTGATCCTGAGCAAGTTGTCGCTGTGCCCATCATTATGCTGTGAAGAGCAGAAAATAAAATAAATGACCAGCTGTTTAAAGAGTACAATGTTCTGAAACAGTGACATCAACCAAACAGTTGCGTAGCATCTGTGTTTGGTATGAAGAAGGTCGACTTATATGAAACATGTTTGTTAAGCAGAGATAAGCCAAAACATTATGACCACTTGCTGATTAAATAACCCAATAGCAGATGTCATCTCTTTATTTCCTGTGCACATAAGGTCTGAAATATACTAAACGGTAAGCAAACAATCGTTTTTCGTAGTCAAAATGCTGAACGTTTGAGAAATGGGCAAGCATGACGAAACAGAGTAATTTTGACAAGAGACAAATCATTATGGGCCAAATGACTGGGATGGAAATCATGGGGCTTGTGGGGTGCATTTGCATTTTTCACTCAGCATGTTGGAGTGCATATTGACTGTAGAAAGAAGGACAAACCAAGAAATCTGTGACAGGCTGTGTGGGCACCCAAGGCTCAATGCACAAGGGAAACAATGGCTATACTTGTGGATCCTAGCCAACACAAGAACAAACACAAATGTTTACTCATTGTCGAAGATGTGGTCAAGAATCGAGGTACCACTGTATAATTATAAAAAACCCAACTAAACAAATGAAAGCAAAATATTAGACTGTCATTTATTTACTGAGGAAAATGATTCAATATTACATACAGTTTTCTATGAGTGGCAAAGGTATGTGAACCAGTATTGGAAGTGACACATTTGTGCAGCAACTAAACATTTCCTGTTGATCAGTCCTGCACATCAGCATGGAAATTGTTTAGTCCATTTCTCATTGATGGGCTGCAGTGTTCTTTTTTGGAGAGGAATGGCTTTCCCTCCTTGCAACCCTACCATGCACCTCAATATTGTTCAGTGTTCTCTTTATGGTGGACTAATGAGTATTAACATTAGCCAATGTGAGAGAGGCCCTTAGTTGCTTAGAGCTTACCCTGGGATCCTTTGTGACCTTACAGACTATTACATGCCCTGTTTGATCTTTGTTGGTCGACCGAGTAACAGTGGTCTTGAATGTCCATTTGTACACAATCTGTCTGACTTTGGCTTTGGTGGGTGCAAATTTTCAGGTGATTTTTTGCCATCCTTTATCAGCCTGGTGAGCACCAGGAACACTTTTTCTGAGGTCCTTAGAAAGCTCCTTTGTTTGTGAGATGATGTACTTCCACAAACGTGTGTGAAGATCAGACTTGTAGAGATCCCTGTTCTTTACACAGGGTACCCACTCATACTTGATTGTCATCCCAATATTTGAAAATATCTGATTCTAATTTCACCTTCACACTTTCCTCAATTAATAACTGGAAAAAAACGATAAGTGTTGTTTTATCATTTGTTTAACTGGGTCCACTTTATCTACTTTTAGAACTTGTGTGAAAATTTGATGATGATTTTGTCCAAAATGTATGCAGAAATATAGAAATTATAAAGGTTTCACAAAATTTCCAAGCACCACTGTAGCTGCAGATTGATCAGAGTGCTAACCCATGCCAACCTTGGACTTTGGGAGCAATAGAAATAGAGGTCACCTGGTCTGATGAGACATGTTTACATTTACGTCATGTGGACAGCTTTTAGGACTTCTTTTAGTTCCTAGAATTAAAAAAGTCACAACAGGGGGAAAGGGCTTTCTCATACATGGCCCCCAACTTATGGAATAAACTTCCCACTTTAGTTCGAGACTCAGACACACTCAAAAATTTTTAAATCTAGGCTAAAGACATACTTATTTACGCAGGCTTTTGACTAGATTTAGACCAGGATGCATGGCTTGGGTCACTGGGGCCGGAGTCTGGAGTCATACCGGGCCTGCCTGCCTTGTCCGTTAGCCAGGAGTGTCGAGAGTGGTCGTTCTGGCTGAACTGGGCTTCGGTCCCTCGTGATCTTGACTCATGCATCCTTGCCTTAGACTAAGGGCAGAGCTGGGGGTTTCATAGTCAAAGAGTCTTATGGTGATCAGAGATGTTAGGTTGCTGTCTTCTGCCTCCCGTGGGGTTGCCAATGTCTCATGTGATCCGTCTTGGCTGTGTTTCCTACCAGTTCTCCTCTTTCTAGCTATGCTGCTATAGCTAATGCTGCCGGGGTCTCATGCTACACATGGCATCAGTGATTGACATGGCATCAGTGATTGTTAATCAATAACTAATTACATTTTCTGTTTTCTCTCCGAGCTGTGTTCCAGTACCAGTTCCTGCCCTACACATGATGTTCATCCACTGCAGCTTCACTCAAGTTGCTTCCGTCATCAGCTCCAGCCCCATCATACCCGGGCCACTTAATGCCGATGTGTATACTTCACATTTTATTCAAACTTTGACTCCATGACTTTAGTTTCGTTCTTAGATTTATCATCTACGCCGCCCAAGGAGGTTGGGTCCCTTTTCGAGTCTTGCTCCTCCCAAGGTTTCTTCCTATAACACTCAGAGTTTTTCCTTGCCACTGTCGCCCTAGGCTTGTTCAATTTGGGATTGGACGTAGTTAATAGGCAATAATCTAAACTTGTAAAGTTGCTTTGAGACAATGCTCCATTGTAAAAAGCGCTATATAAATAGATCTGACTTGACTTGACAGCTGGGTATGTCTATGTATACCTGGGGAAGTGATGGCACTAGGATGCACTGTGTAAAAAAGACAAGCTGGTGTGAAGTGTGTGATGTTTGGATGGTTATGTGGATATCGATTTGGACTACCTAAACATCACTGCAGACCAGGCGGTCATAATTTTTTGGCTCATCGTTGAATATGAAGAACCAAGCGTGCTGTTGTCTTTACCTTGACCAATCCAAACACAGGATATTAAGCTGACAAATTGAACTATATTAATAAGTAATATGTTTCTCACAGTCACAAAAATCTTTAACAGCCAGGGATATCTTTGGCGCATGGCTGAATTAGTGCCATCATCTTGGTCTCTGTAAAGTCCGCACATCTCACCAGTGCTGAAGTCTATGGAAGAAAACATAAAATTTACAGTTGCAATTTCTCAGAATGATCATTTCTATACATTTTAAGGTACATGTTGTTCCCGATTTCACAGCCCTCATCACTGCCACTCTGTGACTCAATTCCCTGCGCTCATCACTCCTGCCACGTGACTCCCCATTCAGCACAGGAGAGTATGAGAGAGTGTCGTATTGTGTATTTCTTGCCTGAGAAAATTTGAAATTCAGAATACAGTTTCTGCTGAATGTGTATTTATGCTTATTATTGGCTTCCAACTGCAAAGTTGAAATATTGTAAGTCAGGCCACAGTAAAATGGGGACTACCTCTATTTGAATTATTTGACACTAAGACAACTTTATAAATTTAAATACAGATACTTGCAGCAGACACAATCATTTATAGCTATAGGCACGGTGGCATGGTGGATAGCACAGCCACCTCACAACAAGAATTTCATATGCTCCTGGGTTCAATCCCAGGGTCGAGTGTCCTTGGTCCTTTCTGTGTGCAGTCTGCGTGCCCTCCCCATGTCTCCTCCGGTCTCCTCCCACAGTCCAAATACATGCGTGTTAGGTTAACTTGAGTGTAGATATGACTTGAGGTAACCTTGTGTATAGATGTAAGCTTGTGTGTGTCGCTGAGATGGCCACTGATGCTGAAAGTGACATCAAATAAACAAAACAAACATTTATAGCTATAAGTTGTACCTGCTAGATTGCCATACCGGTTAGATGTTCAAAATTCTCTGACAAGTGGGTGAAGTCCGGGAGTAAGAAGAGATGCCTTTCATATGCTCTCTGTGTCACCCAGTCATTCACGTATTCTGGAACATCCATACCCATTCCAAACACATATAGATCTGTAACAGAACCATATTAGTTAGTTAGACGTTTTAGAAGTGCAAACTGAACTCTGAAATCAAAATAATTATTTTTAACAATTCTTGGACGAATGATTATAATCACAGGGTTGTTTATGGGCTCCAACTAGTCATTACAGCACATAACTATTTTTCTATTTAAAAGATATTGCTTAATCTGAGATTCAGAGAAAAGAAGTGATGTCAAGAGTGATGTCATACTTTCAGACTACTTGAATAGTATTAGACAACATGTTAGCTGTGTAGTAACATTAGCTATATAACTCTTTGTTTTTACATTTACTGTATGTCATTTAGCAGACGCCCTTTTCCAGAGCGACTCACAACTGATACAAGCAATTGTGGGTTAAGCTTCTTGCTCATGGACCCAACAGTGGAAGCTTGGCAGAGGTGGGATTTGAACCCTGGACATTCTGATCCACAGTCCAGTATCTTAATTGTGCTGACTGTCATTGACTTTCCACCACATTCACCTGTTTTAAATCTGATTGTGCATTTATGAGTTCATTTAAACACAGAAAAAGTCAAGGATTGTAACATCACAATCTGCTCTTTGGAATATTGTGAATCATGTTTGGTAACATGGATTATCAGATTTTGTACAAACTTGTGCACGCCAGCTTGAGTGAACACTGTCAGTATAGCAGAAGGGGGAACATACCAAATACTAATGAATTCTGATATTTACCAAAATTTATTTCTTTAGACTTTTCACTCAAAGTGTTATGCTTATTAAATGTTTTGTAATGAAAATGAATGGTTTTTATTAAATTCAGAAAAAAATGCATCATAGGAGCATTTTTTGTTACTAGTTTACTCACTAGTTTAGTCACAAAAGGCTATATCATAAATTGCATAGTACATGGTACACAGTTTATCAAGAACACTAACACTAAGAATGTCTGTCTAAATGTTCACGTATTTTAACAAGCTTGGATACTAAAGCCTAGTAAAAACATCATGTTTTGAACTTAAAATACATTTATACATGCATTTGTAACTTGATTTCTTCTTTCAACTGATTACTAAAATAATACTATTTAGATAAATGAGCTTATTTAATTGTCAAAATTCTGTTAAGCTACAGCTGTAGTCACACACCGATTTGTGATGCAGCAGATGGGATTTAGGGTAGGTGGCAATATTTCAGAGGTCATTGCCCCTGGATGGACGCTGGAAGTAGGTTCAGGACTTGATGTCCACTCCTCTATTCTCATCACACACACTACAACTTGCAACATGCATTTATCAAATCTGACAAAGCACCTAGACACACTTTTAATCTATGATGACAGGAGAGCATGATGATGGTTCCAAATTGCATATTAATATTTTTTAATAGTGGTGTTCTGAGTAACATATACAGTAACAAGAGATATATTCCTTGGCAATGTTTACAGACAAAATCAAATCTAATGCTTAGTGGTTTATTGTAATTGGATAATAAAAATAATCTTCAAAATGTTTAAATCTGAATCAACAACAACAGTGGGTAAATTACACTAACTAAGAATTTCACAAATTCTCTGTAATTAGTGGAAATAATTTCAATACTTAAATAAAATTTAAATTAAAAATTCTCACCAAGAAATTCTCCACGCTTTCTTTCATCTCCATCATACACTGTTTGCTTGATCTGCTCAATTATGGGCTTGGGATTTCCCCCCATATTGGTGATACCTGTATAGAAATGGGGCAAAAAAGTATTTAGTCAGCCAATGATTGTGCAAATTCTCCTACTTAGAAAGTTGAGAGAGATCTGTAATTTTCATCATCGGTACACTTCGACTATGAGAGACAAAATGAGAAAAAAAAAATCCAGGAAATCACATTGTAGGATTTTTAAAGAATTTAATTGTAAATTATGGTGGAAAATAAGTATTTGGTCAATAACAAAAGTTCAACTCAATATTTTGTAACATAACCTACACGAACTTTCAACTCCCTCCACAAATTTTCTATGGGGCTGATGTCTGGAGACTGGCTAGGCCAGTCCAGGACCTTGAAATGCTTTTTACAGAGCCACTCCTTCATTCACCGAGCAGTGTGTTTGAGATATTTGTCATGCTGGAAGACCCAGCCACGTTCCATCTTCAATGCTCTCACTGATGGAAGGAGGTTTTGGCTTAAAATCTCACAATACATGGCCCTGTTCATTCTTCCCTTAACATGGATCAGTCATCCGAACCCCTTTGCAGAAAAACAGCCCCAAAGCATGATGTTTCCACCCCCATGCTTCACGGTAGGTATGGTGCAACTCAGTTGAAGTGTACCTATGATGAAAATTACAGACCTCTCTCATCGTTCTAAGTAGGAGAACTTGCACAATCAGTGGCTGACTAAATACTTTTTTGCCCCACTGTACAAAATTAAACATTACTGTATTTGGTCCTACAAAATAAAATTATACTAACATAAAACAATGTTTTATATGTACCATAATACTGAACACTAGAAACCCTTGCAACCACTCAGTAAACTGTAAAACATACACATGAAACACATGTACTACAGTACCATAAGTGAACATGATTATGATGTGATGAATCTCCTTGAAGTCTTTTTCTCTGGCCTTAAAATTGATGCTTTCCAAAATTGTCCTATAAGCTTTGGCAATGTTGGTTCCATCCATTTGGGCTGTTTCTGTCAAATGGATTGCAGCACTTTGAATAGTGACAAAATCTTGTAATTTCATAAATACCATATAGAAATAAATTACTAATGAATGAATAAATAATTCCACATCATTATAAGAATATAATATTGATATGATATGTACTGTATATATTGTATAGTATATTTTCTATGATATTACATATATACTTGACACAAGTACTCACCATCATACTTATAATCATCCATCCTTTTCCATATCCTGTCTGTTCTGTAATATTAACAATTCTTGTCACATTGGAGGTGAAAATGATGATCTCGTAATTTGGATTTACCTCGAAGAAGCTAATCTGTTAAAAATATAGGGTGGAGATTACGCACATGCACAACCCTTCATCTACAATTGTGTGACTGTGAATGAAAATGTACTGCTGGAAACATAAAAGAAACCTGGGTCCATTTTGAATGTAAAAACAAAAACAACTTGCGATTTAACGATGTTAGTACAATACCATAAAACACAGCCCTATGGATACAATGTACATATTTGCCCAGTGTTAATAACTCTAATATTGTATACACATGAAATTTAAATTAATCAGTAATCATTCAAGTTGTAACAACACTAATGTGTTTCAAGGTGAAACTCAAGGTGGCTGTGGACAATGAACACCAAATGAACCAATAACAAGAAGAGAGGAGACATAACAAAACACACTCAAGCCAAAACAGCCACACGGCAAATCAAAAACAAAAGCACACAACAGCGTACCAGGGGAACCACAGAACTGTGTGCTAAAGACCTAATCCAGCTCTGTCCTCCCTTTCTCCATACCACACAGTGCACATAATGACACTTGAAGGGGCCCTGGACTCTCTGCTAGAATGTCTAGAATGATACTTTCAACCAAAGTATCAGACATAGGCCAACATGTTTTAAAATCAGTCAGTGGTTCCAATGGACTGAACAGATCCAATGGCTCATTTTTACAAACAGTTTGAGTTTAGAATGTGGAATGTGAATTATGACAGAGAATGTGTCTAGAATTTCTGTAAAGATTGACAGAGGAACAAGTAAGCAATTGACATGTGACTGAGGTCAGAAGGCATGCAATTTGGAAACTCACCCACAGTTGGGTGAGCATGTCAGTGAACCCCTGCATTGCTTCAGGGTACTAGCTCACCTGCTCAGGGTTTCACATGCCAACGAAGTCAAGTGAAGGGTCAGGGTATTTGCACACCACTTATATTGAATCACCACCAAGTACATTCAATACAATTGTGGGTTTAGGGCCTTGCTCAAGGGCCTCATAGTGGTAACATGGCAGTTCTGAGGCTTGAACCCTGGACCTTCTGGTCCATAGTTCAGTACCTTAACAGTCCCCAAAAGTGGATCTGTATAGCCAGGTGGGCAGAGTAAAAATTCAGGACCATCTGTGCATGTCAGCTACCAGAGCATAAATTCGTAAACTGAACAGGACTTTCATTAGACATCGATAGGATATTAATTTTTATTACACAGGTACTGGACAGAGCTCTCAAGCATTGGCAGGCTGTGGGCACTGAAGCACTGGTCTCTGGGTCCCCTTTAAGTGAGTAGTGTTCATAGAATGGTCACCTGCATGGGAAACTGAGTGCTCCCCACTCCTATAAAGTACTTGGACTTGATCTTACTATGGGACTTCAACTATTCCTGTAATAGATACTGTGTGCCCATTCAGAAATAAATCTTTTGCAATACATAACATAGAATATGTTATAGAAAAATCTAAAACATAACACACACAAATCTGTAAACATAGTCCAGAACACAGGCAAGTGTCAAAACCAGGATATCAACACTCTCGTTTAAAACAGGGAAAGATGATCTAGAGAAGGAAAAATGGAAAACGAGGTTTGGTAAGGCACATATACAGCTACACCAAACACAGACACAGAAGGTTTAAACATAAAAACTAAAGAAGACTGGACTCAAAGCATTAGTGATCAATAAACCAATAAGTCAGTAACAAAAAACAAAACAGGAAACAGGGTTAGAACACAAACTCAGAAAACAGAAACACACATGTCAGTGTCATCATGCAAGTGGCATCACCAGCTTTGATTTTAACATACCTTTTCTATTAGCCTTATAATAAGGTCCTTTGCATCATCAAAATGTTTTTTATCTATTCTGTGAGATGCATCCAAGGCAATGTAAATGTCAAGGTTTGCTCTGTTGTCCAGTCTGATTCTCTTCATCAATTGACCTGAAATATTTACAGTACATGTGGCATAATAAACATGATTAATAACAAAAGGTTATACAAGTGAGAAAACTAGCAGCTTCATGATGTACTTAATATAAGCTCCCCAAACAAAAAAATTGTCACCTAGCATGTTTAAGATGGTAATAACGTCCTGTAGGTTCCTGTAGATGGCGCTGCACGAGGATGATCGGGCTATAAATTTGTGGGGTATGTGCAATGCGAATCAGAGATTGAGAAGAGGTGGTAGAGTGCATTGAATGTCTCGTTCGATGTGTGGAAAATGGGTCACAAACCAAGTCTTACTGATTGCCAAAAAGGAGTAACAATTGGGCGTGCCAATGGAAAAAGTGAGAAAGAAATAGCTGAATTTGCAGGTGTATTGAAGCGTATGGTTAAACGGGTCTACCAGCAGTGGCAAATCCCAGTCCCAGGAAATACTCGTCATAATTGTGACTGAAAGACGAACTTGACAGATAAGAACCGCTGCCGTGTTTCAAGGGAATAAAAATCACTTTGCTTCCAGGCAAGAATTGCTTCTAGAAGTCAATGCAGGTCTTTCTCAACCCATTTCTGAAAGAACACTCCACAGGGAACTGCATACCATGAACATATGGAGCAGAGTGAGAAGTAAGAGGCCACACTGCCTACATTGATCTGCTGGACAACCAGGTTTTACCTTTTGCTCATTATCTTACTGAGGAACATACATTTTCTATCCCTGTATTCCTGTATTTCTGTATAAATTGAGTAAATTGAGACTAGATTTTCATTATATTTCAATAAATACTTTTTGTGACCTTTTTGTTTGGTGGTGTGCCTTGTGATTTTTCTAATGTGAAATATGTGCCGTGGCTCGAAATGTTTGGGAAACACTGTGCTACTGTATATGTGTCAGTCACAGGTGACTAATTTTTGTCCGGTGAGCTTGCAGTGGGGCAAAAAAGTATTTAGTCAGCCACTGATTGTGCAAGTTTCCCTACTTATTTTCATCATACACTTCAACTATGAGAGACAAAATGAGAAAAAAAATCCAGGAAATCACATTGTAGGATTTTTAAAGAATTTAATTGTAAATCATTTTGTGGAAAATAAGTATTTGGTCAATAACAAAAGTTCAACTCAATACTTTGTAACATAACTTTTGTTGGCAATGACAGAGGTCAAACATTTCCTGTAAGTCTTCAGCAGGTTTGCACACACTGTAGCTGGTATTTTGGCAACATGGACTTTCAACTCCCTCCACAAATTTTCTATGGGGTTGAGGTCTGGAGACTGGCTAGGCCACTCCAGGACCTTGAAATGCTTTTTACAAAGCCACTCCTTTGTGGCCTCGATCATTCTTCCCTTAACACGGATCATTCGTCCTGTCCCCTTTGCAGAAAAATAGCCCCAAAGCATGATTTTTCCAACCCCATGCTTCACAGTAGGTACGGTGCTCTTGGGATGCAACTCAGCATTCTTCTTCCTCCAAACACGACAAGTTGAGTTTTTTTACGAAAAGTTTTATTTTGGTTTAATCTGACCACATGATATTCTCCCAATCCTCTTCTGGATCATCCATATGCTCTCTGGCAAACTTCAGACAAACCTGGACATGTACTGGCTTAAGCAGGGGGGACATGCCTCACACTGCAGGATCCGAGTCCCTCTCGGCGTAGTGTGTTACTGATGGTAGCCTTTGTTACTTTGGTCCCAGCTCTCTGCAGGTCATTCATCAGGTCCCTCTGTGTAGTTCTGGAATTTTTGCTCATCGTTTTAATGATCATTTTGAGATCTTGCGTGGAGTCCCAGATTGAGGGAGATTATCAATGGTCTTGTATGTCTTCCATTTTCTTACAATTGCTCCCACAGTTGATTTATTCACACCAACCTGCTTGCCTATTGTAGATTCACTCTTCCCAGCCTGCTGCAGGTCTCCAATTTTCTTCCCTGGTGTCCTTCGACAGCTCTTTGGTCTTGGCCATGGTTGAGTTTGGAGTCTGACTGTTTGAGGCTGTGGAAAGGTTGTCTTTTATACAGATAACGAGGTCAAACAGGGTGCCATTTATACAGGTAATGAGTGTAGGACAGAAGAGCTTCTTAAAGAAGAAGTTAACAGGTCTGTGAAAGCCAGAAATCTTGCTTGTTTGTAGATGACCAAATACTTATTTTCCACCATGATTTACAATTAAATTCTTTAAAAATCCTACAATGTGATTTAAGTAGGAGAAACTTGCACAATCAGTGGCTGACTAAATATTTTTTTGCCCCACTGTATAAAACATACAAACTGCATATACTGTACGTAAGACATATACTGCATATACTGTATATTACATGCTAAATCTGTCTTTAAAGACCAACAAATGTCAGGCCTTATAATAAGATGTGGAATTCAGTATATCCATTATATCTATTATTCTTATTGCACAAAAAAAAACAAATTTATTTGCATTTGCTTTTAAATATCTGTTTGATTAATAATATTTTTATTAATAATAATGGGCACTCAGGTGGTGCAGCAGTCTAATACACTAGCCCACCACTGCAGTGATTCAAGTTCTAGTTTTGGCGATGCCTTCCAGCTGGGTCAGGTATCACACAGGCATGATTGGCTGTGCCTGCGATGGACTAGCACTCTTTCCAGGGTACTCATTGCCTGTGCATTGTTAATTCCAGGAATGGG
Source organism: Ancistrus triradiatus (assembly GCA_025084515.1). Classification (NCBI taxonomy): domain Eukaryota; kingdom Metazoa; phylum Chordata; class Actinopteri; order Siluriformes; family Loricariidae; genus Ancistrus; species Ancistrus triradiatus. The sequence continues at coordinate 23,671 of JAJAGP010003759.1, read as the reverse complement.
TTCTGGAGCCCATTCTGGAGCGACCAGGATACTCATAGTTAAAACACAATTAATCATTATAATTATAATAATTACAGATGCACCAATTGCAATTTTCTTGGCCAATTCCAATTACTGATTTTTTAAATATATGACAGCATACAGAAACAATTGCCAAAGAAAGATAGCAGATGCTATCAAGCACAGCAAGCCTGCTTAAATTATACTTTATGACCAGCCTTGATAAGAGCCTGTTACCAGCTAGTGCAATTGTACAAACACAAGACTCACCCCAAGACTCAGCAATTGCAACTCACCCCAATCACCCCCCCCCTCCCCCACCTAAATTTATTGTTACAAAATTAAATAAATTGTACCCATTACCCATAGACCCATAGACAACTGGATAATGTTATTTGTGCAGTACTATACCTGGTACCTCTGCCATGGTTAGACTAGTCCTTAAAGAACTGGTAAATACCTCTGCTACTTCTTCTGGAGTGTCATATGTAAAATCAGCTAAAAAAAATAAAATAAAGGAGGCTTTTTGTAACTCCTGCAAAGTTAAATCAGTAAAACATGAACTTGTTTTATTTCCACACTGTAGAAATTTGGACCACACTCTGGTGTTTGTAGTAGCATTAATCTGCTCACCATAGCACTCCGGATCTTTTCCCAACCACTGGCCGTTATCCTGACACACTCGCTCTTTGGAACCGATCAGCTTCAAATTTTTATCACAGGTGTAGGTAACTTTGTCATTAATATTGAAGGTCTGACCCTTTCTGCTGGCCCCAGGTGGAGTACCGGGATCAGGGCAGTAATCGTCTGTGGGTTGAGTGTTTCGATTAGACACTTCAAATAATTCTACAATGACAGCAGTGTGAGAACAGATAAAATATTCAAGAGGCACAGCATGTTGTTTTCTTACTGTTAACTGAGCAAATTGGTGTGACGCCGCTCCACTTCCCATTAGCTTGGCACACGCGTGTGGAGGAGCCCCTGAACACATAATCAGAGTGACATCTGTAGGTGGTTGTGTCATTCACATAGTACTCTGACTTATTTGGCTCAACATCTCCATTCTGCAGAACTTTCGGATTAGGACACGTGACCTCTGAAAGAAGTGGACAGATATTCAGATAATAAAGCTGTGTATAAGATCAGTAAGCTGGAGAAAAGAGTTTGTTGCTTACGTTCACACGCAACTTTTCTGACGGGTGCAGGATTCCACCTGCCTCTGTAACATTCACGCTTTGTTACAGGATGTGGATAATATCCCTCCGGACAGATGTACCTTAAAATACTGCCATGATTGTACATCTGGGTAAGGGTGAAGCTGCCTCCAGTGATAACCAGATTACTGTCATGGCACTGAGAAACAGACAGAGTACCTGCTTAGAAACAGAAAAGCAGTATCAGATATAGGAGAAATAATTACACGTGAAAAAGCATGCATGGGAATTGGGGATCCATGACATTACTGTTTTTAACTGATGAGGTAATTATACAACCCCAAATCGGAAAAACTTGGAACGGTATGGAAAATAAAAACACAGTGTTTCTACAATTTTTTACTTTTATTATACAACTTTTATTTAATTGCAGTCAATATGAACGCAAGATATTTCATGTTTTTTCCTTTTCAACTTCATTTCATTTGTTAATAAATATCCATTCCTGCATTTTAGGCCTGCAACACATTCCAGAAAAAGTTGGGATGGTAAACACATTTACCACTTTGTAATGCTGCCATTCCTTCTCACAACACTTAAAAGGCATTTTGGCCCCGAGGATACCAAGCGATGAAGGGTTTCAGTTGTTATTTTTTCCATTATTCTTGTAAACACATCTTAAGTTGTGCAACAGTAAGGGTCGTCGTTGTCACATTTTCTTTTCAAAATTCTCCACACACTCTCTGTTGGGAACAGATAAGGACTGCAGTCCAGTACCCGTACCCTCTTCTTTTCGAGCCATGCATTTGGTTTGAATTGTCTTGTTGAAAAAATACATGGGATGTCCATGGAAAAGATCTCTTTTCCAAGGTCACTGACATGACCCCATACCATGACAGAGCCTGGCTTTTTGACTTGTAGCTGATAATAGTCTGGATGGTCCTTTTTGTATTTTTTCCAAAGCACACTGCATCCATTTCTTCCAAAAAAAGACCTGGAATACTGATTGGTCTGACCACAATAAAAAAGTTTCCACTGTATGATGGTTCATCCTGGATGCCTCTGAGTCCAGAGAAGTCCCCACTTCTGGACATGGTAAATCTTCTTTTTTACACAGTAAAGTTTTAAGTAGCAATTGTGAAAGTACCTCATTATTGTAGTGTTTGACAAAGGTTTGACAAAAAATTCCCGTGCCCATGTGGTTATATCAGCTGTTGATGAATGACGGTTCTTGATGCAGTGCTGTCTGAGGGATCAAAGATCAGAGGGGTCCAGTTTAGGTATGTGCCCTTGCTCTTCAAGCTCAGATATTCCTCCAGGTTTCGTTTAATAATATTATGCACTGTAGAGTGAGAAATATGCAAATCCCTTCCAATCTTTTTTTTTGATGATCATTGCTTTTAAACGTTTAAATAATTTTCAAATGCATTTTGCAAACTGGACATCCTCTGCCCATCTCAGCCTTTCATGGATACTGTTTTTGTACCAGATCATGATTGTAATCTCCTGTTGACATCACCCATCATTGATGATGAAATCCCATCATTATTTAGTTTTTAACCTAACTACTACCTAAACCTACATTGCCCCCGTCCCAACGTTTTTTGGAATGTCTTGCAGGCTTGAAATGCAGGAATAGATGTATGAAATGTCTTGGGTCCATGCTGTCTGCAATGAAATAAAAGTCAAAGTAAATGTAGAAAACAATGCAGGTTTTCTCCATACAGTCCCAACTTTTTCTGATTTGGAGTTGTATTATTCTACAGTCTTTTATTACTCAGGAAAACTGTGGTGAACTTTAAGTTAATATTTTTTAACAAACCTGTCCTGGATGGAACTGTTACAGTGGAGCAAAACATCACCCAACATTTGGATTTTTTGGGAACCCTTGAGTCATTTCTCCATTCCACCAGACAGGACTTCCAGGTTCATGTCTGTATTCGTAGGCCTTGTGGCCTGCAGCACACACCAGGGTCCCAGCCACAGGAGGTCAATCATATTCTGTTCTAGCTGTCATTTGCTGCCCCCTGGCTACCAAGAGTCATAACAAAACGTCTATAAAACAGTTTGTGGAATGGCTTTTTATCTAAAATGTGAAATAGCAAAATGACATTTAAAAAACAAATCATTCTAAGACCCTCGTTTCAGCCTTCTTGTTGGATGAGTTGTATGCAGGTTGCAACAGCTATTTGGTTGTGTCTGAGGGAGGGCAGACTGGCCAGACAGGGTCCTTACACCTACATTCTGTGTTCTCTGGACTTTGGTGCTATAGCCCCATTAGCCTGACCAGAAAAATGTGGATAAAACAAAGGAAAACAATTTTGTATGAAATTATGTAGCTGAGCATTTACCTTGGTCTTTGTATAGTGAAATAACAGCAGCTTCACCTTGTGCACTTTCTTTGAGTTGAATAGTTTAAAATACAGATCCAACTTATTATGTTAATTATTCTTCCTTATTCTTACTTTACAGTTAGAAAGGGCAAGTCTAGCACACTGACAATGAACCCCTTATCCCCTAAGCAGAGCACTAAATTAAGAACATTTCTTAACTAAGACGCAGGTAACAGTAGTCTAAGAAGAGCATAGGTTTTGCAGAGCTGTAGAGGCTTTATCCCATGGCACTTAAACCTTGGTAGACTTGGCAGGCATGGCAGATTTGACCAACATTCTGTTTTCTGTGTCTCTGTATGCTTAGTAGCCTACCATAGAGGCTCATCACCCAACTAAACAGTCATGTAAATCCCATTTTCTCATCAAACACAAATTTGTTTAAAAGGTACATTCCCATTACTCGGTTATTAAAGCTGATAAAAAACCTACAGAACTTACCATTTACAAGTGCACAGAGGCCTACGAAAATAATTGAATTCCAACGAGCCATGCTGTATTTCCAATCGACGTGAAATTATACTAAAATAAGATTCTAGATTGTTACAGGAATATTTATACAGCACAAGCCTGAAGGATTAAACAGCGGACAGATCAATGTAGTCACTGTTTAACAGAAAGTTCAACAGAAAGGATCATTGAGCCAAGGTTATGTTGTTTGTGAACATTTATACATAGGAAGAAGATACTTTTAATTCAAATGGGTCAGACTGGGTGAAACATTTAGATGCCTTGATTTCCAGAATTAAAAACTTATTTATGCACTCTTATATTATTCATTGGATGTAATAAATAATGCTATGGATTTCATTTATATGTTATTATGCATGACATGTTTTATTTTAGACCATGTAACAATACATTTCAATTAGGGTTGTCTAAATTAACGTTGTAATAATTAGTTAATTTTTTTAACACTGTTAGTCACATCATTGTTACTACAGCATGTGAGGCTCTCGTGCTTAAGGGCTGTGTCTGATACCATCCCCAGATTACTATTCATTGTATTCTACATGATATATAGTACAGGGAACACTAAAAAAGAACGTGAACGAACAGCTTGCACATGCTTTTTAAAATAATAATCTCATGAAAGATATTTATATACTACACTTTGTACTTTGCATTAAAAATGTATCACTCTGATCATCATTATTCAGTTTTTGTGTTTGTTAATTTACTAAAAAGTAAGTTTTTATTGTAAAATATGAACAAGATAAAATTATATAATCTATAATCACTTAATTCATATACACTCACTGGCCACTTTATTAGGTACACCAGTTCAACTGCTCATTAATGCAAATATCTAATCAGCCAATCAGCCATTGGCAGCCATGGCAGGCATTCAATACCTTTAGGCATGTAGACATGGTCAAGACAATCTGCTGATGTTGAAACTGAGCACTGGAATGGGGAAGAAAGGTGATTTAAGTGACTTTGAAAGTGGTATTGTTGTCAGAAAAGAGAAAATATCCAGTGAGTGGCAGTTCTCTGGGCAAAAATGCCTTGTTGATGCCAGAGGTCAGTGGAGAATGGCCAAATAACCACCCTTTACAACCAAGGTATGCAAAAGAGCATCTCTGAATGGACAACACGTCAAACCATATGGGCTACCACGGCAGAAGACCACACTAGATACCACTCCTGTCAGCTAAGAACAAGCAACTAAGGCTACAATTCACACAGGCTCACCAACATTGGCCAAAATAGTAAATTGGGTCTGATGAGTCTCGATTTCTGCTGTGACATTCGAATGGTAGGGTCAAAATTTGGCATCAACAACATGAAAGCATGTATCCATACTGCGTTGTATCAACGGTTCAGGCTCCTGGTGGTGGTGTAATGGTGTGCGGATATTTCTTGGCACACTTTGGGCCCATTAATACCAATTGAGCATAATTTAAATGCTAGCTGAATATTGTTGCTGACCATGTCCATCCCTTTATGATCACAGTGTACCATCTTTTGATGACTTTCAGCAGACTTTGTCACAAAGCTCAAATAATCTCAAACTGGTTTCTTGAACATGATAATGAGTTCACTGTACTCAAATGGCCTCCACAGTCACCAGATCGCAATCCAATAGAGCACCCTTGGCATGTGGTGGAACCGATTTGCATCATGGATGTACAGCCGACAAATCTGCAGCAACTGCGTGGTGCTTTTGCATACCTAATAAAGTGGTCGAGGAGTGTAATACATTATATTGCTGTACGAATATCATTATGTTTTGTACAAATTTGTTTGTGAACACAAAAATCTTATATACAGTAGTGTTTAGCAGTTATCATGGCATCTGTGGCCCATCTACCATTGCAGAAGAGAAAATAAGTGTACAATAAACACCAGTCAACCTTATTATTCTGTGCATTTATTTATTTTATGTACAGTGTTTCACAAAGATGTTGTACATAACCAGTCAACAGGCAAACAGTGATGTAAACCCCACTTGCTGAATACTGTCATATCCTACTGGTGGCAAACTCAAACAGGTACCCAAGACATTGGAACTGGCACAGGACATTGAGGGGAAAAAACACAGTCACAGTTTTCCTGCTACCAAATGTTTTATTTTGAACCATAGAAAAGGGCACTTCAATTACAAAAAATTTAGAGGGGTATCGATTTTTTCATCACCCAAGTATTTTTTAAGGAAATCCTGTACTTTTGGATTGAAGAGGTTTGTGTGGAAGTCTCTGGCTGTTTCGTCAAACTGCAAACCATATGCACAAACATCCTTCAGACCCCAGCTGACAATTCCAACCTATACAAGATCAATCACATGTTGAAAAGCCTTTCCATGCTCACAATGCTTTAAGATCGCTGTTAATTTATACACTCCAGGACAAAAAATGAGCCAAACTCAAAATTGCAAAACATTAAGCTTTTAATGATATCAACATTGATTGGTCAGGAAATCAACAAGAAGTAAACAAATAGATGTTTCACTTAATGGTAATGGCTTCAAACAGTTGATGTGTACTTAAAAAATGTTTCCCAGTTTCTTTGCGTTTAATGTAAGCACAAACAGTCTCTGTAGAGTTTAGGTTTGAGCCATTTTTTACCAAAGAATGTACACATACAGTACATTACACTAACTTTTTCAAAAGATATAGTATATTACAGTGCCTTTTCTGTCTACTATCATTTATTCATTCATCTTCTGAGCCATGCCACTGGGACTTTCTTGGCAAGGATGCCAGATCCTAAAGTGACTCTGTGTATCGGACTAACAAAATGTTTAGTTTTTCTATTATTGGCTTATATGCAATAGGTTTTATATTCTCCATTTTACTATACTCTTCATAATATTTCACTTTCTCTAAATGTTAGTCTGCATGTTATTTTATATTCATTATTATATATTTTTAATATGTTCTCTTTGCTAATATTTATTTACTTTCTGTTTATTTAAACTATTGCTATGAACATATTAAATACTGTCGATAACATAGTTAATTCTTACATATAACTTCTGCCCAGTGAGAATGGGTCCCTTTTTGAGTCGTGGCTCTTCCAAGGTTTCTTCATTATAATGTTTAGGGAGTTTTTCCTTGCCACTGTCACCCTAGGCTGCTCAAATTGGGATTGGCTTATAATTTACAAGTTAATGTAAAATTGTAACGCTTCTTTGAGACAATGCTCCATTGTAAAATGTGCTTTAAATATAAAGCTGACTTGACTTGATCCCTAAACAAAGTTTAGTAGAGAAACAGATGGACTATAGACTGTAATTGTAGAACTACAAAGTGCTTCTGTTTGGTATGTGGAACTGATCAAATGGACAATGAGTCTAGAAAGACTGAGGTATACATAATAAAGTGGCCGATGAGTATATGGTCCACTTGTATGGTTTTGTTACAGCTTGTTAATACTGTTTGTTTGAAGAATTAACTTTTTAAATATTAAAAGGTGATAATCAAACAAAGAAGCAAGAATGAAGCTCTTCTGACCTGGATTAGGCGATGCTTCTGCTCCACAAATGTAGCACCACCAGAATCTCCTGTTGAAAAAGGACATACAGAAATGAGAAATTAGCTAATTTAACCAGCATGAATATACGAATATATTTGCAGTAAAATAAATTTAAATGTCAATTCCCCTACATTAACATAATTATTCAGTTCAGTATTTTTCTAAAATGTACTATAGTACACTTGGAAAGATGCCCTTGAGTTGGATGAGAGGCCCTTGAGTTTAAGAAGGACTGAATGGAAAGTATCTTCCATGTTTCAGTGGTTCATAGGGGGTAGAAAAACATAGAATTTGGCAAAAGAATTGCCAAAACTGCCCATAAGCAAGAGGCACAGCTCTGAGACAGAGCAGCAAATATTGCATGGCAGCTCACACAGATGTGAAGGAGTACAGCGCATAGCATAAATAAATGACCAAGTATAATATTTCTGTCTCATTTGTTTAACTGGGTTCTCTTTATCTACTTTTAGGACTTGTGTGAAAATCTGATGATGTTTTAGGACATATTTATGCAGAAATATAGAAAATTCTAAAGGGTTCACAAACTTTCAAGCACCAATTGATTTCTGAACTTAATTCATTGTCATAACCACTTAATCCTGATCAAGGTCACCAGAAAGACAGCCCCTAGTCAGCAGCACAGGGCAGGAACAATCCTAGACCAGGCACCAATCCATCACAGGGGCACATACACTCACACTCTAAGGGTATTTTAGAAACACAGGGACTGTGGGAGGAAACCAGAGTACCCAGAGTAAACCCACGCAGACACAGGAAGGACCCAGACCGCTCCACCTGGGCTCGAACCCAGGACCTTCTTGTTATGAGGCAACAGTGCTACTCACCAAGCCACCTTGCCAATGATTTCAGAACTTACCTAAGTTAAAACATTAGTATTGTTTTGTTAAAAAATGGATATAGACTTGTTTTCTTTATATTATTATTTGTGTTATTAATCGGAAGCTGAAAATAATGCACCTTCTTTGGTATTTTGACCAGTCGTCATTTACAGCTAATAAATGCTCTTGTCATTGCTGCAAATAACTATTTTTAATTGGAATTCGCCAGTAATTTATAGAATAAAACAAAAATGTTCAATTTCACTTAAACACATACAGTACCTACATATAGTAACCAGAGTTTTTATTTTTTCTTATTTTTTCCAGAGCTGAATATACTGTATATGCATGGAAACAGTTTTGGAAAACAGAAGAGCAAAGAATATTTGAATTCTAATTTAATGAAGGTTTGTGATATATTACCCTTGCAGGAAACATAATCAACTTGATTTGGTTCTGCCCCGCCAGAGCATAAGCTGTCTGTAATCATTTCCTTTGCAATGTTCTCTGTGATTTTTAGTGCATTTTTGACATCTTCAATACATGCATCTCTCTAAGGAAATGGAACAAAAGTTATCACAACATGACGGTAACAGCTTTGTCATTCTGATGCAGTGACTGATTAGGGATATGGTGCATAGCCATAGATGTTTAACCAGAAAACAGCATTTAAAAAATATTTCAAAGCAGGGTAACTTGAATAAAAGTACTTTGCAAGGCTCCTTGAGAAAAACTGTTGCAATGACAGTTGCTTAATTTGAGTGTTGTAACAGGGTAATGAAAGGACAAAACATCACTTAAGGAAAGACAGCAAGAAAAAAAGTTGATGTACTCACAAGCCATGCACATTGATTTTGTCACAGATTTAAAACGGGAAGTTAAAATTCATGGTTTTATTTACCGTTGATCCCTGTTTGATTTGGACATTTTTCTTTAGAATATTCTTTTTCGGAGCTGACATGAAAAAAGCCTTTACAAGTTCACTGCTCATCAGCAATTCCTCTGAAACAGCAAAAACAGTTGTTATTAAAGTCGACGCTTCTTGCTGACTACATTGTGTGAACTGCATTCATGTTCTCTATAGGCCTACAACAGTTTTTTAAACCTCTGTTATCTTGTTTCTGCTTGTCTTACTGATGATCGCTTGTCACAAATTATTGTCGGTAAAGCTAAAGGTGCTTAAAGACTGAAGTGTTTTTAACTTACGATGTTTTTTGCATGTTACATCACTGCCAGTCAGTTTCAGAGCTCCACTTGTTTCCTTGGTGCAGGGAATGCAGATGGTTCTATGAGACACTCAGAGGACAATAGGACATCATTCTTAAGAGCCACTTAAGGTTTTTATTCTGTACTCATTGAAGATCTAGTAGGCTATTCATATAGGTTCCTCACCTGAGACCAGTACTGATTATTGCACTATTATCTAATTCAACTAGAGCCACGTCGTATTCATAATACTCTGATATTCCCTCCTTCACTTTCTGTTTGCTGTTGTATTCGGGGTGAGATATGTACCTTTTCACCTTTGATGCTTTGAGATCTAACCAGAAGCAGAAAATGCTTTTATTACATTTATGTTTAACGCGATAGAGATATATTTATACTGCTATTGCATAACATACCATTGGCATTGGCTGCCTCAACTTTAATTTTTTCAGGATTATCATTGCTCCTGAAGCAGTGCGCAGCAGTTAGAATGAACTTAGGTGTGACCAGTGATCCTAGACAATTTCCTGTTGTGCCATCATTATGCTGTGAAGAACAGAAAAACTTGCTTAATATTTTGTGTTCCTGTCAACTGAGTTCCTGGCCAATATTGGTACACCACAGAAGGGTGGAGGTGTCAAAGCCTATTTCAGTACTCTTTGGGTGTAGGCAGAACTATGTCCTGAACTGGACATCAGGTCAATTGCAGGGTATAAAGTAAGTGTTGTAATACAACAGTAAAAATATAATAAAAATAGTTTACAATACTTTAGTCACAGCCTTAAGGGACCCAGGCAAATACGAGAGTAAACGTCAAGGTTGAGACACTGATTCAAACACAACAGAGGGCTAAATGTGTTTAAAAAGTGCCATAATCTATAGATTAACATCAAATTAACAGCTATAGGCATCCTAATATAAAAGGTAAGTCGTATCTAATTTAAATTCCAGGGGGTTATTTCACAAAGCAAGCTAACTCAATAAGCCACGCTTTAGACATTGCCTACCTGAAAACGTATGGTGCTAATGTCAATGAATGTCATAAATTATAATGCACTCATGCATTTAATCTGTTTTCTGCCAGGCTGCCTCTCATATTAGAGGTGTTCTTCTTTCTCATAATAACTTCTTCATATTCCTCATAAAGCCTTATGAGTAATTCCTGTTCAGTGGGAGAAAAAATTGCTACGGTCCTTTGACTCTTTAGACGTTTTTTGGGGGGATCTGACATTGATTGCTGACCCTGTTTAAATACAGCATGCACACACATAGTCTTTGATTACATAATCTTGGCTTGAATTAGTGATAATACATTGCACCTGGATTTTATTGTTGGAACAGTACGTGCCTGAAGTGAACTGTTTGGCTAACTTAAGCAAGACTTTCCAAAATAAGCATGGCTTTTATAAGCTCGCTTTGTGGAGTATCCCTAGAAGTGAAACAAATGGTCAACAAGTATAAAAGAATTGCTCACTGTCACAAAAATCTTAATCAGCCAGGGGTATGTGAGGCGCTTGCTCAATTTAGTGCCATCATCATAGTCTCTGTAGAGTCCACACAGACCCACACTGGTGCTCTCGTCTGTGTAAAGAGTTAACACATACATATCTTGCACACAATATGTTCATTTTCTATACCCACTTAATCCAACTCAGGGTCATGGAGATCTGGCAAGGTGGAATTCAATCGCAGGGCACACAAACTCACATGGGGGCACACTTACACACATTGGGATACTTTGGAGACACCAACTGATCTAATATTGTAATACCCTACAACTGTAATAGTAATGACACCATATCAATCTTACAACAGAGGTACTTAAATAAGGCAAATCTTCACACAGCTCAAATAGAGAAATATAGAAATACCAATCATTTGGTCAAAGGTCTCCTGCACATTTTTCATGTCCTGGAGCAGAAAGAGATGCTTCTCGTTGTTATCTCTTTTTGTCACCCATTCATCGAGATTCTCTTTCACCACACTGCCGCCAACTCCAAACACATAAAGGTCTGTAAAATGACCATACCAGTAGAAGCTTACCTTATAAATTGGTTATCCAAACTCAACCCAAGCTGATTTGCATATGAAGAATCAGTAACCACAAAACTCTGACAACAGACATATTCTGTAGGCCGTATAAATGGCATTCTTAAAAAGGCATACTCTTTCCATACTATTTTTCTTACCAATATATTTTTCCCGTTTCACATCTCCATTGTACACAACCTGCTTGATCTCCTCAACTTTGCTTTTGGGGTTCACTCCCATATTGGCAAAACCTGAAGACACCATGACATAGGACCCACTGTAAATAATCACATCAACCATAACATTGTGTGATAATGACAATTTTGTGTACAAATTCAAATCGATACCATCAGTGAACATGATTACGACATGATGGGTGTCATTGAAGGCTTTTTCATCACTGGCCTTCTCAAAACTGATGCTTTCTAAAATAGCTCCATATGCTTTGGCAATGTCGGTTCCTGACCGCTGTCCTCTTGCTGCCAATTACAGAATGGCAACATGTTAATATTGAGTGAAATAAATTGTAATATCCTCATAAAAGAAAATCACAAAACATCTCCTTAATATCCTCATAGTTTCTCCTACACAACAATGAGATCAAAAGGACAGAAAAATTTGCTTTTTAAGTCGATTGTCTCTCAGATTTTTCTCTTGAGCAATATAGCTCTGGTAATCTCATGGGTCTGTCCTTGAATTTTAGCAGAGATCTTAATAAAGTCTCACGTTGTTCTCAGAACTGCAGACATGTCAGGTCTTGTGTTTATTTGAAAATACAGGGCTCTGAAAATGAGCTCAAACATTTCTCATCTACCAAGAGTTTCTTTGATTTAATGTGAGATACTTTTATTACAACTATAACACAACCTATAATAGTCTTTCTTTATGGCTTTGTACTCAGCATTAAAGATGGTCTAATTTGGAATTTGATGGAATTTGATGGAACAGATGCGCTTTACTGTACTTGTTCCCATTTCACACTTAACAAAGATAAATTATATTTATATTCATGTCTTAAATCATCACTTAATCAACAGTATAATAGTTTCTTCAAGTTGAGCTAACTGTTGTAACACATTTAGCTGATCTAGAAACTACAGTAGCTCTTATGGCTCAGCAGTAAGAGCCAACTGCAGGAAACAGCAGTTTGAGATTCTGGGTTCAAACCTCAGGTTAGATATGAAGATCAGGTGATGTGGTTAGGAAGTTGTGTGATGGATTAGTGCCTTGTCCAGGGTGTACCTCTGTCTAAATCCAGTGAATTCTGGAATAGTCTCCAAACCAACTAAGTTAATTGAGTGCTTTTAAATCCCACAGTTTATCCGAGTATTGCTGCCAACCATGTATCTCACTTTTATGGATTCAGTTTCCAATTTTCAATCTCCAGTTGGTTCTCTGGACATGACAATAAAAATATTCTACTTCAGTGACCTCCCCAGTGACCATATCTGTATGCAGCAGAGCACATGTGGAATGTGGTAGAGCAGAAGATTCACAGCATACATGTGTATCTGACAAATCTGCAGCAATAACATGATGTTATTATCACAACATGGACCAGAGTCTCTAAGACTGTTTCTAGAACCTTGTTAAATCTGAATGTAAAGAGGATCATAATCCAGTATTTAGAATGGTGTAACCAAACAGTGGCCAGTGAGTGTGTATAACGTGTTATATTGATCAATTAGGATTCTAAGACTGTAAGATTAAAAATGATTTTACCCTTGAATTTATAATTCTCCAACTCCTTGACAATGATATCCAGCTTCTTTTCTTTTTGTGTCTTGTAATCTGCCATGCTAATAATTTTTCTCACGTCCGTTGCAAAGATAATGATCTCATAATTCGGAGAGACCTGATAGTAGCTTATCTGTTGATAAAAAGTTTTAAAGTCAAGATTACACTCGTGCAGCATCATTCATAACTGATAGTGTGTCACAATAAATAACTACAGATTCAGTAAAGCACAAATTTCATACACATATAGAGTATTTTAGAGGGATGGGGTTGGTGCAGGCTCTGCACTATTAATTAGACAGTTGTCCGTTCAAATCCTGGGACTGCCAGTGCTGGACCCTGAAGTTTCCTTACTTGCTCAAGTCATTCTGAATAAGGGCATCTGCTAAATTTCTAGAAATAACATATTCATACTGAACACTGAATTACAGTAGCACCCTAGAACTTGTCGAATTCAGTTCTTGACCCATTTTGACTTGAAAGATTTGTCTGGGTACTTGTCGTTTGCACGGTACTCGGCTCACTTGGTTAAACCTGTATGAGTTTCAGCCAAAACTCGATTCATTATTCACGATTCGGTACACAGTGATTCAGATTTACAATAGTCTTCGCTCAGAGAAGATTTATGCTGTGTTTATAGTGTTTTTCTTTATTTTTACATGTACAGTACTGTATTCTTAGTGTAAATGAAACTCCATAGATCCTAAAAAGTTTAATGAGCGAACCATAAGGAAACCAAAAGCAAAACAGGAATTGAATGCCCCAGAACAAGTTAACCAAAAAGTAAGTGTTTTGCAATTTTAATCCATTACTCACTAAATTACATCAGATTTTTCAACACTTTATTATAAAATAAGCTTTGTGTTAAAGATTTTGGCCATCTGTAGGTTAATGTAAATGTTGTAACATTAACTTGCTTATCATTAGTTATCATGAAGCAGAATCTCCATCTACTAGTGGCATAATGTAACAGCAGTCATTTAAGGTGGACTGAAAATTGCGAATAAGAAACCAACTTCAGCCTTGTCTCTGCTATGATACACCAAACACTTGTTAAACTCCCCAGTTCATGGTACATTTAGCTTACGATGGATTTGGTGGAACATATCCCCTTCATGAATCAGGGAGCATCTGTACAATACAACTCCATTAATGCATATAATGCCTTATACAGTGTGGATTTTCTGTGGATGTGGAACGGATTCATTCAATTTACATTATTCCTTATCGGGACAATTTGCCGGTATTCATCGTTTTCTGGAATGTTCTGGAATGAATTAACGAAGAAAACCGAGGTACCACTGTAGATTCATGACGATAATATTTGCCATATGTAGCTGCTGTACAAAAATGTGATTTTTAAATAAATATATAAAATACACAAAAATCCAGCACCTACCCCAAGGAAAGCTGAGTTTTGATTGATGCAACATTAGTTAAATAGTTAATGTTGCATCTGTATCATTGACTATTCATGACAGGAGCAAGGTTACATTGATACAAGTCAGACACATTCATACTAGGCCAATTTAAAGCAACCAATTAACCTAATACATGTCTTTGGACTGTGTGAGGAAACCGGAGTACATAGAGTAAAAACACACAGGTGGAGTCCGAGTTCATGATCGAACTGGGGATCTCGGAGCTGTCAGGCAACTGCGCTAACCACCCTGCCACCGTGCCATCCAGGTCAGCTGTGACTCAGGAGCCTCAGGCGAGGCAGAAAGTGAAGTGCAACTCCTAGCAAAATCCTAAACTTAACTGTGCCAGGGGGCAGTACATCTGGATTTCCCATGCTGGGGAAAATATACCTTTACTTTACAGTGCAAAGTGACTGAAACCAGCAGTAGAACTGGTTTGTATTCTGCCTTTGACACGATTATGTAATGACATTTCATTTTAATTGTAATTCTTGCTCACCTTTTCTATGAGCTGCTTAATGACGTTTTTTGCCTGTTCAAAATCGTCCTCTTTTATGCTGTCAGATGCATCCAGGGCAATGTATATGTCAAGTTTTCCTCCTTGATCCAGTCTTATTCTTTTCTCATGTTGACCTGAACATTTAATAATGCATTAAGTGTGCATTAACATGCATTCACAGTTACTATAATATATTACTGTAATATAAATTAGCTTTACTTATTTTTTATAAAAAAAAACAATCAAACAAATGAAACACACTGGTTTTAGGCACCACAGCGCACAATACTAACATGAACACAATACTCTATGGAGGCCGACTTTACCTTGTTCCTCATGCATACTTAGAGTAGTCTTTAAAGTACTGCCAAAAGCCTCTGCTACCTCCTGTGGAGTGTCATATGTGAAATCAGCTAAAATATAAAAACAGGAAAAAGCAGGTTAATCTGACATCAGTATATAGAACTTGTTTTTGTTGCACAATTTAGTGACCACACCATACTAACCATAGCACTCAGGCTCTTTTCCTGACCACTGGCCATCATCTTGACACACACGCTCTTTGGAACCGATCAGCTTCAAATTTTTATCACAGGTGTAGATAACTTTGTAGTCAATGCTGAAAATGTGACCTTCTCTTCTAGCCCCAGGTGGAATGCCCGGATCAGGACAGTGATCGGCTGTGGGTATTTCATGTGACTATAAGGCACCTTTTTTTGCCTGGCACTATTATTATGATTTATCACATGGCAACTACTTGCATGGGCAAATAAGTAATAAGTAAGAAATTATTCAATTAAAATAATGAACTAGTGTTGAAACCCTTAACTTACAATCACGACTACAAATCGGTGTGCCGCCGCTCCACTTCCCATTAGCTTGGCACACACGTGTGGACGAGCCCCTGAACCCGTAATCAGAGTGACAAGTGTAGGTGGTTGTATCATTGACATAGTACAATTGCTTATTGGGGAGCACATCTCCATTCTGCAGAACTTTTGGATTAGGACATGTGACCTCTGAAAGAGAGACAGTGCAGTTGTGTAAATACATGTGACAATATGTTTTTAACTAAAGTCCAGCTGAACTATCAGAGAATGGCTGGTTGCTCACTTTTGCAGACTGGAAGTTTTCTTTTGGGTTCAGGATCCCAAACACTGCTGTAACATTCACGCTTTTTTACAGGATGTGGATAATAACCCTCTGGGCAAAAGTATCTTAAAATACTGCCATGATTGTACATCTGGGTGAGGGTAAAGCTGCCTCCAGTGATAGCCAGATTACTGTCAGGGCACTGAGAAACAGATGGAGTACCAAGGACTGCTGGGAAGAAAGTATGAAACAACAAGGTTACAATTAGTAATGGTAATTAAAATAAATGGAGGGAGCCATACAGGCACAATTGACTGTGTCTGAGGGAGGAGAGGACTGAGTTTCCATTTTGAACCCCTTATTCTGGTCAGGAACCGGCTCTCCATGACCCTGTACAGGATTAAGCGTATAAGAAAGTGAATGAATAAATGAAGTTCGATATCAAACATGGTTGCAGGCCTTTTAGAATATCCAATTCACCTAACTTTAGAATGTCTAATCAAGTCTTTAGAACCACACTGAGAGGACATGCAGACTCCACACAGAAAGGAATTTTGAAATATCAGAAGTCAGTCATGTTCCTGATTCTCTGTACTGGCTGACAGCCCAAGTCAAAGTAGTGACCTTAATCCAGTCGAAATGTGTGGAAGGACCTGAAATGAGCAGTTACTGTGAGGAAACCACCAAAATCCCAGACCTGAAGCTGTTCTGTACGAAGGGATGGGCTAAATTCCTCCAAGCCATGTGTGCAGACTGACCAAAACAGTTACAGAAAACGTTAGGTCAGTTTGCTGCACAGGGGGGTCACACCTGAGACTGAAAGCAAAGGTTCACATACTTTTGCACACTGACTACTATGTAATATTGGAATCATTTTCTCAGTAAGTAAATACAAGTATAATATTTTTGTCCATTTGTGTAATGGTCTCTATATCTACTTTTAGGACTTGTCTGAAAATTGATTATGGTTTTAGGTCAATATTTATGCAGAAATATAGAAAATTCTAAAGGGTTCACAAAAATTTCAAGACCCTGTATCACAGGGATAACTGTAACTACCAGGGATCCTTTCATGCAGATGTTGCAGCCTGCATGCAAATCTACTTTGAAGTCCAGTGCGTTGTATTTGCCCAGCTGGTTACACTTTATGCAGGTGGTAACCTCCTCAAACGGGTTGGAACCTTTAACCGCATTCCAAAACAATAACTTTATTCTCTAACCATTCTTTGGGAGAACGACTTGTGTGCCTTAGGATCGTGGTGTCTTGTGCTGGACCCCACCTTCACTTGAGATTAAGTCATGGACAGATGTCTGATATTTCCTTTAGATTCTCTGATATAACTCCAGAATTCATTTTTTCCATCAATGATGCAAAGAGTTCTGGCTAGTGCAGAAAACAAACAGGCCCAAACAATGATACTACCACACACCATGTTTCACAGATTGGGATAAGGTTTTATGCTATAATGGCAATGTGTTCCTTTCCACAAACATAAACGCTTTTTCTTTTAAACCAAAAAAGTTATATTTGTCTCATCCATCCACAAAACATTCTTCCAATAGCCTTCTGGCTTGTCCACGTGATCTTTAGCAAACTGCAGACGAGCAGAAATGTTCATTTTGGAGAGCAGTGACTTTCTTCTTGCAACCCTGCCATACACACCATTGTTGTTCAGTGTTTTTCTGATGGTGGACTCATGAATATTAACATTAGCCAATGTGAGAGAGGCCTTCAGTTGCTTAGAAGTTACTATGGGGTCCTCTGTGACCTCGCTAACTATTACATACCTTGCTCTTGGAGTGATCTTTGTTGGTCGACCACTCCTGGGGAGGGTAACAATGGTCTTGAATTTCCTCCATTTGTACACAACCGGTCTCACTGTGGATTGGTGGAGTCCAAACTCTTTAGAGATGGTTTTGTAAGCCTTTTCCAGCCTGATGAGCATCAACAACTCTTTTTCTGCTGTCCTCAGAAATCTCAGAAATCATTTGTTCGTGCCATGATGCACTTCCACAAATGTGTTGTGAAGAGCAGACTTTGACAGATGCTTGTTCTTTAAATAAAACAGGGTGCCCACTCACACCTGATTGTCATCCCATTGATTGAAAACACTTGAGTCTAATTTCACCTTTAAATTAACTGCTAATCCTAGAGGTTCACATACTTTTGCCACTCACTAATATGTAATATTGGACATTTTTCTCAATAAATAAATGACCAAGTATAATATTTTTGTCTTTGGGTTTACTTTATCTATTTTTAGGACATGTGTGAAAATCTGATGATGTTTTAGGTCATATTTATGCAGAAATATAGAAAATTTTAAAGAGTTCACAAACTTTCAAGCGCCACTGTATATACAGTATATATTCATATTCTAGAAACACTAAATGTTTTATTCCTATGTAACAGTGTGGTGGAAATTTCACCTGTTAATTGTTAAAATAAAATCCAGACCAGACCATCCTGACAAGTTGCTCAACGGTCATTTATCATGAAATTTAACAAGCTCGGGTAACACTTTACAGTTTACCTGACCAACATAGCTTACCTCAGGGGCTACACCGAACTTTAAGCAGACATCACCTTATAAACACATTCAAGATAACAAAAACACATTTCATTGGACAAATTCATCATTAAACAAATTTTATTGGACGATTCATTATTGATTATGCAAACTAAGAATGCTAGAGAAAACTTTTGCTAGAACTACTATAGTTCTCTCTGGAATTTATCATTGACCTTCAGAAAGCTCAAAACAAAAGGCTTTTTCTCCAAGTTCCAAAACATGATTCATTTGTAATAATGAAAGTCACTCTAGGTCTATTGTTTACTAATTAAACTACATCTACAATTAAACTAGTTTTCATGTTGATTAGATTCTACTTAACTAAATTACATGACATGAGAATGGCACAAACTCATAAGAATCATCAAAGTGTTATATGCACTATTGAAGAACAAGCACTGAGACCTTGATGACATCATCTATGTCTTTTTCTTCGCTGCTGCACTAAATAACATCAGAAAGTCTATCCTTAGCATAACAACGTAGTTAAAATGCTTTTTGCTGATTCTAATAATTCTTGTACACTCCAGACAAAGTCTGCTTGTACAAAAACAAAGAAAGATCAAGCTTTAAGAATCATTCCACATTCTACAGAGAAGAATAGCTATATCAGTATTATATAACAAATAAAATCATTTCTACCACAACAGACATACAAAAATAAAATAAACCATCATTGAGTGTTATGCAAAGATCTTTAACTGTTACTGTTAAAACATTTAGAGTGAAATCAGTGGCCTTGTCTTGAACAGTCATCATTCAGTATTTCTGATAAACTCTCAGTTTTTCAGTATATCTGGTTTTTTTTTCAGAATTCAAAAGAAGGCGGGTTCTTTTCATACAAGCTCCTATGTCTTTAAAACAAAGTCTTCCGCTTTGTGTAACTGTGCTACTGAAGCTTGCTGAACAGATAACTGTTTATAAAGATAAGTAAAAGCCAATATTATATTTGTAGCTATTTGCATGACATTACAAGAGCTGCATATAAATCGCGACCAAAAAGAGAACCCTGTCTCTGGGACACTATATTTTAGCCTAGGGAAATATTTTAGCCTGTCACACACAATCCAAATCAGGAACAAATTAAACCAAACTAGCTACATTTTCTGGACTGTCAATTAACATTTCATGGTCAACGAACTATACCAAACTAAGACCAACAGTACTAAAACAGAAATACAGTACAATCTTAGGCATGCAGCTAAGGCTGATTCTGCACTATGATGCATGATGAGACCACACTGGAATATGTCATATTTCTACAAAAAAACTTGTTTAGCAACAACTTTCTTTAAAATTATGACAAGAACTATGACAAACATTTTCTCATTCCAAGCACCGTTCTGTGTTGCTTGATTAAAAAGTTTTGTATCCTTGTCACAACAAAGAGAAGAAAATATATATTTTCACTTGTTAGAATGTATGCTTTTAAGTATTTGTTAAAAAAGCAAATATGATTGTTAAACAAAGTCAAGATTCTTACCAATGTTAAGAGAAGAGAGACCCCAAATAACAAAAATGAATGACTTCCAAAAAAATACAAATTCCATGTTTACTTTTCAAGCTAAAATGGGACAAAAAGACTAACTAGACTGGTAAAAACATTTGAATGAAAGCAGGGTCCAATCAGCCTGGAGACATAGGGGATTGGGCTAAACCCATATGGTCACTGTTTAACCTAAGTCAAACAGAGTGTTGATCAACAAAATAAAGAGTTTAACAACATGGATTTTCCAGTCATATGAAGAGCAAAGTGTTTGTAAAGTAAAAGGAGATAAGTATAATAAAAAAAAAATGTTTTTATCTATAAGTTTGTGGAAGAGCATCACACAATGTATTCTTCACCAGCTTATATACTCAGATGTATTTAAAAAAAAAAAAGAGTATAAGCCACTGGTGGCTCCGTTACTAAATCTCTAGACTACTCATTCTAACTATAAAACTAAAATAAAAAACTCAATCAGTTAAGTTTATTAAGTTAATTTGTAAAAAAAAAAAAAAAAAAAAAAATTAAACAAATTGTAATTGTTTGTACAGTACATACATGTATGTAACCTTTGTAATTACATTAAAATTATATTATTTTAAAATATAAAATAAAATAATTACATTTCTTTTTGCATCTGTAGTTCAGCGTATCAGTTTCTTTATATATTGTGCAGAAGTCTTAGGCCACCATTAGATTTGCTGTTTTAGCAGTGGAATAGTGACCATTTAGAACACATTGATGATGATTGTATCCCAAAATTTCAAACTTGGATTTGTCACTCCATAATACTCTTTTCCGCCTATCTTCATTCCAAACTTTGTGAGCTTTAGCATATAAGATAAGATAAGATGATCCTTAATTAGTCCCACAGTGGGGAAATTCACCTTGTTGCATCAGCAAAGGAACAGTACAGCACTCAGTATAAGAAAGATTCTTAGTCTTTTCACCCTGTTCCCCTTTCGACAAAGTGGTTTCTTGGCTGCAACCCTTCCAAAAAAAAAACCATTTCTTATCAAACTGCTTCAGACCTTATAATGGTCAGCCTGGCATCCTGATGAAGCTGCCTGCTTTTGTTCAAATGTATGGGGAGGTCATCGCTAAACAATGGTATATCAAATCTAACGGTGGCCTAAGACTTTTGCACAGTACTGTATGTGATTTTGTAAATGTACTTTTAGTAATTAGTAAAATGTTCATTATTAATAGTAAATAGTAATAGTAGCATTTTCTGTAGTTCTACATTTGACATGTGTATTTATAATTGTATTTCTTTTTTAAACAGACTCTTGATTGTTTGTTTATTTATTTATTTATTTTTACACAAAGTTATATCAGCACACTAGTCATGGGCCAATTTAGAGTGGCCAGTCAACCTAACACATTTCTTTAGAATATGGGAGTAAACCAGGACATGCAAACTCCACACAGGTGGAGTCCAAGGTCAGGGATGAACCTGGGATCTTGGAGCTATAAGTAAACTGTGTTAACCACATGCACCACCCTGCCACCTATCTTGCTTGTTTTAATTCTATAATTTATCTCCAGTTACCAGATGTGATCAAGCACATGAACCACTTCTGTTTACATATTATCTGCTTGTAATTGACAAACGTCTTATGAAACTGGTCTGGTGACAATTCGTCAAAGTTTCTTTATGTTACACTGTTCCTTTAAAGGTCAGACTCAAACAAAGACTAAAATGGTAAACACTGCAAGACTAGGATCCAGAGCTGTAAATCTTTGCTAGCCTACTAGTGATAGCAGCTGAATTAAAGACTGGCCAAATTAACACTAAAGATTTTTTTTACTAATTCCATTCATTGTGTGTGCTAATGTACTGATGCCTTTGCTAGTTCATTGAATGCCTTTGCATTCTGATGACTTGAGACTTGACTCAACAAAATCAAAAAATACTTGCGACTCGACTTTGACTTTACCGCCAGTGACTTGGACTTGGAATCGGACTTGGGCTTTAAGACTCGAAAAGACGTGAAGCTTTCACCAACCCAATTTTTAACATAACGGTTAATTTCCAAGTGTTAAAATAATAATGTATCACATAACTGAGTATTTTCTATTGCTTGCATTTTGCTGCACCACTGTAACACTAAGGAGCTGAGCTGCTCAGATTTGTTTATCTGTAACTAGGCAACAAGGGATCTTCTGCAGCCAGTCATCGGACACTTTGGTGGGAGCCAGTGTTGAGGTTTGTGCGGGCTAGAAACATGCTGCCAAAAATAACCCTATATATCCTAAAATAATAAAAAGACTATACTGTAATAAATAAACAATAAACAAACCATTCGATATTTGAGGTTACACAAGTACAGTAAATATGTGCTTATATAGTTTGCATAGTAATTAGCTAGCTAGCTAATTTAGCGAACTAATGAAGAACACTAGCTAATGTGAATGGAGCTCTTTCCCAACATGTTGTTTATACTGTGATTTTTTTTTTTCTCTAGCTGCTTTTGTCAAAAGAAATCATCTCGGTAGCTAGTACAGTTTCTGGCTATGAATACTTTGCTAGCCTGTTTTAGCTGATGGCATACTAAAACAACCCCGATTTGTATTTGGACACTGGAATAGACTTGAATTGACAAGAAAAGAAGTTTAGAACTTGGGACTTAAATTGAGACTTGCCCATCTGGACTTGGATTTGGGATTTGACTCGGGTTTCGCTGGTTCTGATTTGGGATTTGACTCAGGACTCAAGTCAAGACTTGAGACTTGTTTCTTGCAGCTTAGTGAGTTGTTCCCATTTCTGTCAATTAGTGAAATAAATTCTGTACAAGAATGCTTAGGGGTCATGAACTGTTTCTTGTTTGGCTTGATTTATTATTCTGAGAAATCCGCATATTGACATTTAACCATCAAGCTAACATCAAACATAAAAGGGAAGAAGTAGGGCCGTCAGTTAATTTTTTTTTAACCCCAATAATCCCATTTGCACTGGTTTTTGCCATTAAGCCCCTGTACTTATGGGCTATGTCCAAAAGAACCTATTTTTTAAGAGTTGCTTTAGTTTTTACATTCATTCTTTTGACGATTTAATACAGTCTATTTACTAACAATCTCTTTTATCACAGTCAAATATCACATTACATGAAGTAGTGTATGTTGTTTCTCTGTGCCTTTATTGAATTAAGAATTTAGTTTGAAAATTGGAATTTGGAAACTGGAAAGTTGGAGTTTAGACTGAGAATGAAGGGTTATTTAAAAGTTTGGAATAACTAATATTTCTTTGTTTTTGAAATAATTC
>JAJAGP010003758.1:0-65093 GCA_025084515.1 Ancistrus triradiatus | reverse complement strand
CCCCTTCTGTAAGAACAAGGGCATGGTGCAGTGCGTCTCGTTCCATCCCATCCGACCCTACTTCTTTGTGGCTACGCAGCGCTACGTGCGCATCTACAACCTCATTAAGCAGGAGCTCACCAAGAAGCTCATGGCCAACTGCAAGTGGATCTCCAGCATGGCCGTTCATCCGGCAGGTTTGTGTCTCTGGTTGTTTTCAGTGCTGGCAGTCTGCAGTATATAGGCAGAGAACTGTGAGTGTGTTCAAATGCACTTAATAATCCAGTAACTGCAGAAAATCAGACTTTGTCAGACTCTGATAAATGAATTTACATGCACTCAGTAATCAGATAATATGAAACTCCAGGTTTACATGACTCGGGCTATAATTGGATTTCTACTTTGCAAACAGCCACTAATGTCACTGAAAGATGTGATGTAAAGTTCAAATTTATTATTATTATTATTATTCAAACATTTTCCAAAAAGTGTTTGGTAGCCATTTCAAGGGCGCTGCATTTAATTCCTGGGTTGCCAGATCCCGCAAGAGAAACAAGCCACGTGGTGTGCTATATAAAGCGCTATATAAATAAATTTGACTTGACTTGGTCTATGGAAAAAAGCTCAACTGAAGCGAATGGGCTCAAAAAAATGAAAGGCCAAAGCAGGCGACCCACTACAATATGAGAGAGTTACCACCTTTATTATTCATTCATCCAGTCATGCACTTTCTTATCCGCTTGATCCTGGACAGGGTCGCGGGAGAGCCGGTGCCTAGCTGGTGGCATAGGGCACAAGGCGGAGACGACCCTAGACAGGGCCCCAATCCTTCATAGGCAAACACTCACACTAGGGGCACTTTGAGACAGCAGTTGACCTAACACACACGTCTTTGGACTGTGGGAGGAAACCGGAGTACCCGGAATAAACCCACGCCGACACCGGGCCCACAGTAAACACAAAATGTATATTTTCCTTTCAACTTCAGAGGTAGAACAAAATCATTTTGCAAAAATATTAGTGAGCAAGTGCATGAGAGAGAGAGAGAGAGAGAGAGTGCGTGTGCAAGTCCAAATAAGCAACTACTCTTTAGAAACAAGCCCCAAGAACCTGCAACCCACAATTACTAATATTTGTAAGTGACTTTACAGAAATATAAGCCCTAAGGAAGAAGCGGGCCTAACAACTAGTGACTTCCAGGACATTTCATCAGAAAGTGAAACAGAGTGAGGGTGTTCATGCACTGAGAAATCTGATAACTGAGTTAAAATCCATCTTTCTTTAAGATTTCTTAGTCTGATTTCTGGATGTTTAATCCAATTTGCGAAATTGGATTATGCTGTTTAAACTTGACCACTTGAATAATCAGGTAATTGCAGAAATATGGTAAATGATCGTATTATTAAGTGCATGATTTCTGTCAAATCCCTATGATGGGCTGCCACCCCATGCAGAATGCCCTTCTGCCCTCATCCAGTCAGGTCCCCCTCACCCCATGACCCGGTCCAGGATAAGCAGGGTTAAATGTGTGTCAAAAACTACATAAATAAAAAAGAATAAATAATTGATGCTGTCTGTTCAAGTGGCTTGATAACCGGCTCTGATTGTGTATCTCGGCATTTCTGTAGACAAATTTGATAGTTCTGCTTGTCTCTGTGACTAAGAATGACACACTCAATACAAAAACCCAATATAAGTAGGCACTGTGTCTGAAATTGTGATGTGAAGAATGTGAACAGTTTGGAGATTCTTTTTTGGTAGTGCGTAGCTTCTAACCGCTTATGCCCGCTCAAAAACTGTCTGTATTGTTTTGATGCAGTGTGCAGCTTCTAGAGGCTTATGTAATTAAGAAGCTTACTTAAGGGCAACATTTGAAAGAAAATCTGTTTACAGACGTAATTCCCAGCATACAATTGAGTTTAGTCTTGAATGATCTAACCAATAATAAAAGATCTGCTTGCTCACAGGTTCTCATCAGAACCTGGAATATACTGCTACCTACAGTGGGGCAAAAAAGTATTTAGTCAGCCACTGATTGTGCAAGTTCTCCTACTTAGAATGATGAGAGAGGTCTGTAATTTTCATCATAGGTACACTTCAACTGTGAGACAAAATGAGGGGAAAAAATCCAGGAAATCACATTGTAGGATTTTTAAAGAATTTAATTGTAAATCATGGTGGAAAATAAGTGTTTGGTCACCCACAAACAAGCAAGATTTCTGGCTCTCTCAGATCTGTAACTTCTTCTTAAGAAGCTCTTCTGTCGCTCCACTCGTTCCTGTTAAAAGACACCTGTCCCAGCCTCAAACAGTCCAGACTCCAAAACTTCAACCATGACCAAGACCAAAGAGCTGCCGAAGACACCAGGGAAGAAAATTGTCGACCTGCACCAACTGGGAAGAGTGAATCTACATAAGGCAACAAGCTTGGTGTGAAAAAAAAATCAACTGTAGGAGCCATTGTAATGAAAATGGAAGACCATACAAGACCAATGATACTCTCCCTCGATCTGGGTGCTCAACATGCAGGGATCTCTCCGTGGTGTCAAAATGATCATGAGAAACGTGAGCAAAAATCCAGAGCTACATGAGGGACCTGATGAGACCTCAGAGAGCTGGTACCAAAGTAACAAAGAACAACCACAGTACACACAAATACGCTGAGAGGGACTCAGACCTGCAGTGCCGAGGGCATGTCCCCCTGCTTAAGCCCAGTAATGTCCGGCCCATCTGAAAGTTTGCCAGAGAGTCATATGGAATGATGCAGAAGATGATTGGGAGCATATCATGTGGTCAGAATGTAAAACCAAATAGAACTTTTTGGGTAAAAAAAACTCAACTCGCCTTGTTTGGGAGGAAGAAGAATGCTTGAGTTCGCCCATACCTACTGTAGCATGGGGTGGCAAACATCTGCTTTGGGGCTTGTTTTTGTGGCAGAGGGGCAAAGAGAAACGGAACGAGGTCCGTGGTAAAAGGGAAGACTGAACGGTGCCCATGTATGGTAGAAACTTTTCGAGCCAAAACTCCTTCCATCAGTGAGATCATTGAATATTGGTTCACCATGGCTGGGGTCTTTCCAGCATGACAATTGATGCCACACACCCCGCGTCGGCAACGAGGAGTGAGGCTCCCTTAAAAGCATTTCAAGGTTGTTTTGTGACAGTTTTACTTATTTTCCGTTTGATTTACAAATTAAATTCTTTAAA
This sequence comes from Ancistrus triradiatus, assembly GCA_025084515.1. Taxonomy (NCBI): domain Eukaryota; kingdom Metazoa; phylum Chordata; class Actinopteri; order Siluriformes; family Loricariidae; genus Ancistrus; species Ancistrus triradiatus. The sequence continues at coordinate 61,909 of JAJAGP010003758.1, read as the reverse complement.
AAGTCCTTCAATGTGATTTTCCTGGATTTTTTTTCTCATTTTGTCTCTCAAGTTTGAAGTGTACCTTGATGAAAAGTAGACCTCTCTCATCTTTTCTAATAGGAGACTTGAAACAGTCCGTGGCTTGCCTAAACTGCTTTTTGCCACACTGTCTAATTGACTTATTGTTGGTGGCTTAAAGTTTACTGTTTTCTGATCTCCGCCAGGTGATACCAATCGGTTGTGGTAGCTCGACTGTCGACTGGCCTGGGTTCGACCTGGATTGTCCACAAAGCCACTACAAAATTCTCAGGTGTTGCACATGCCCACCGCATAAAAAAATTACTTGGCTGGGGGTTTCTGGTGATACCCTGGGATGGTTTTTTATAAAATGCCATGCTTCTGACTTGGTGATATGTGATCACCATGTCTGACTGCGTCTGTCTTCTGTCTCTTGCCGTCCACTGGCAACCATAGGAAGAAACTCTTAGGAGCGTGGCGTCACCACAAACCCTAACCCCTTTTTCGCCGTCAGGCTCAGCTGACGGCAGCGTCATCGTCTGTAACAACACGAAACGCAAATTGTCTTATAATGAGTGTCCTTTCCCCTTCCTCCTCCTGCACATTTACATTTACTCGTCTGCTTTAAGTTTGTTACTCTTTAGCCTGCTGTTGTCCTTTCTAGCTGCTGTCTGACACGCTCTGACGTCCCTCAACACTACTAACTCATTAATTTCCTTTTCTCGCAAAATCGGTCCCCCAACTCCCATCCCTGGCTGTTCCTTAGTCTTTTTTGGTCCACGTTTTGGGCTCGTTCACAGCGTATCCACAGGGGCAGCGCTCATCCGGGCCGTGGTCATTCGGGGATGTTCTTTAAGCCACAGAAATGGTCCTGCACGTTTGAGGGCACAAATCTAGATCAAACCCCTTCATCAGCTGGACTTAATAGATCTCTTTATACTCAGCCAGAGGGTCTAATGTTATTTTTCCACTTTTGCACTTTAGTCTAGCTGTTGATGCTTATACTACGAGCCATATTTCCAGTAATGTAGATTTTATTGTAACTATAACTCTAGAACAGAAAAGGAGCACATGTCATATACTACACTAAAGATTCATGCTCCAGGGTAGTGCTGCTTAAAGTATCAAATGTTCAGTAGTGTTTTAATGCTGCAATGGGGCAAACCTTCAGTACTTTCATGGCTTTTGTTTTTAAGTAGTTTTACACTAGATTGACGTACACTAACCGGTCACTTTATTAGGTACACCACCTGGCTTCTCGTTAAACTCATTACACTCGTTCATTTTATCAGTTCCACTTACCATATAGATACACTTTGTAGTTTATAATTATCGACTGTAAGGTCTAACTAGAAACAAGGATGTGTACCTAATAAAAGTGAACCGGTAGTGGATATTGTGCCTGTATTAGTTTTTTTTTTTTTTTTTGAGGGGGGAGGGGTGGGGGGGTGTGGGGGGGGGTTCTATATACTTGGATTGGCATACAAGGAGGTCATATGTGCATCTTATTGTGAAATTTAAGCAACAAACCAATGCCATTATAATGCACTTCTGTAGCTTAATTTTATATTTACCTTACTTTTAAAAGAGCTTGATAACACACAATGTAGAGAAGCTGGTGTGTGGTAAAACATACGCATAGCAAACCTATAATGATTGTGTACTGGTGCCATTTAAGGCAACAAAAAGTGGAAATCATTTACCAACAAACTGAGTTCTCGAAAGTTTGTGGACCCTTTATGATTTTATATATTTTTGCATTTATATGACCTAAACCATTATCAGATTTCTACACAAGTCCTAAAATTAGATAGAGAATTCAGTTAAACCAGTTTGACAAATGGAAAATTGTCCAATATTACATATTTATGAGTGACAAAAGTATGTGAACCTCTAGGATTAGCAGGTGAAATTATAGCCTGGTGCTTTCAGTCTGCAGAATGATAATAAGGTGTTAGTGATCACCTGATTGTTTAAATAATAGGAATTCATCAAAAATCTGATCATCAAAACATTTGTGGAAGTGTATCATTGTGCAAGCAGAGGAGATTTCTGAGAACATCAGAAAGAGAGTTTTTGATGCTCTTCAGACTGAGGTTACAAAACCTTCTCTTGAGTGAGATGGATTGTGTACAAAAAGAGGAAATTCAAGACCATTTTTGCCCTCCCCAGGAATGGTCGACCAACAAATCACTCCAAGAGCAAGGTATTTAATAGTTCACAAAGGAACTCGGAGTAACTTCTTAGCAATTCTAAACCTCTCTCACATTGCCATAACGTTAATGTACATGAGTCTACTGTCAGGAGAACGCTGAACAACAATGGTGGGCATGGCAGGATTGCAAGGAGAAAGTCTCTGCTCTCCAGAAAGTACATTGATACCCGTGTGCAGTTTGCTAAGGATCATGTCAGAAGCTATTGGAAAACATTTTGTGGAGGGATTAGACCTAAAAAAGGACTTTTTGGTTTAAATGAAAAATGTTAGGTGTTCCAGCACAAAAAAACCTTATCCCATCTGTGGAACATGATGGCTATGAATCAGGGTTTGGGTCAGGACGGCTTGCCATCATTGATGGAACAATGAATTCTGAAGTGTACCAGCAACTTCTAAAGGAAAATGTCAGAACATCTGTCTATGAACTGAATGTCAAGAGAAGGTGAGTCATACAGTTAGACAACGACCCTAAGCACACAAGTCGTTCTACCAAAGAATGGTTAAAGAAGATTGAAGTTAGTGTATATATACACATACACACACACACACACAACATTCTAAAGGGTTCACAAACTAAGTAGGGCCTGATGCTATAAATATACAAACAATATACTTATCGTTGTACTTAAATAACAGCATTGTCTTTGAACAGGAAACAGGGTTTTTTTGTTGTTGTTGTTGTTTTTTGCTTGTAACGCTCAGTCTGTGTTAAATTCTGCAAATACAGTAGTGTCTAAAAATGAGAACAACAGGTCTAAGTAAAGAAGAATAAAGTAAAAGGTGTTGCAAACCCAAACTGTAATGTCCTCATATGGGGCTGCAGGCACTCAGAAGGTAAGGACTTTATTACATTGTTAAGGCAGCTTTGATATTTTTCCTTATGTTTGTCTTTTACAGTGACCTGTTGCAGAATCCCCTGATAGTCCCAGTTAAAGTGCTGAAAGGTCATACCATCACCCATGATTTAGGTGTGCTCGATGTGGTTTTCCACCCTACCCAACCCTGGGTCTTCTCTTCAGGAGCCGATGGAACAGTCCGTCTCTTCACCTAGACAGTCTTGTCTTTATATTATTCCATCAGTTTAGAACGATACCAGATTATTAAGAAATGATACCGGGTGAAGAGCCAGGGAACACGAGGCAAGTCTGATTAATCTCATGGCATGTGCAGAGCATAGTGAAAAGTTTGTTTCACAGTTGGGGTGAGTTGCCTTAAAGACTCCAGGATATTCTTTTGTTGTTAAGCTCTGATTTTATAGAATCCACACTGGTTTCGAACAAACAAGTAACTTTTCATCCCCACATTGCTAAAACTTGTGCAGAAATCATCATTTTGGCAACAGGCCTCCTAGCTAAGATGGCTTATCGAGCGTCATTGACTAACGCATGCTTAAAATAATCCTTTCTCATTGAAGTAGTCTGTAATAAAGTGCTAGGAGAGCATGCTCAAGGGCCTGCTCTGGACCACATTTTCTAAACGAATTTCCCCGACCTAGTCTGTCTGTATGTGATGTAAGAGGGGAAAAGATTTTAATAAGATTTTTTTACGTCCGGAATATGTGAGCTAAATGGATGTGATCAATATCGTGTATCATCTTGCCCTTTTACTGAAACGAGAAAGGAAAAATGGCAGAGCAACACGGGCCAGGTTCACAGCATAAAGCAGGAAGATTTCCACCACCAAACATTTGAAACCATGAGTGGTCCGGAAGGATTTCCCCACACTGGGCTGAGCAGCTGCCTTGAGGCGAATCTAGACTGAACCGCTAATCCTTGGACAAGGCAACGGCTTATGAGAAAAATGGATGTTCAACCATCAGTCACGCCAAATGAAACAACAGAGAACAAAATCGCCATGGGCTGCAGCGGAGTCCTGTCCTACCCAAGCTCATTTTTGAATTAAACCTAAGCTCGTTTTACATGCTGAGGTTGCCAGTATCCGTGATCAGGCACACCACAGTGTGCTATTTAACGTGTCGAGTTGTGAAATCTTGCTCCAATGTATTTTGAGTGCCATTATTTTTAATTAAAGCCAGTGTTTCTTGAAGGGCCTTTTTCTCCGTTTTTGTTTGCCGTCTTTCCTTCCTGCTTTGCCATGGGTCACAGAGGGTGATTTGAAAACCCCTGAAATATATGCAGCAAGAGCCTGAGGAATGAGGTTCTTTTCCTGCGTGGGGAGGCCCAGACATGAGCGATCAGAAGCCTGTGTGTGTTATAGATCAGGTTTCACCAAGGCTGTCCACCTGCGGGTGTCTCTCTCCCCACGAGTCTCAACTCTGCACGCCTACTGATCTTCCACGAGGTTAGGGTGAAGCCTGTCAGACTGTTTGTACAGCTTTTAAAGTACTGACGACAAGAACCGTGTCTTTGCAGAGCAGCACACCAGGATTAAATGCAGAGCCTCGTGCACACTTCACAATTCCTGCACGCATTGTGTTAACTGCTCTTTGTGGAAATATCTGCATGTTACATAGAAGACAATGTTTGCATGTGTGCTAGAGAGTGCCCTCACGTGGTGTAAGGGGGGTGATCGAGTCAGTGCACTGCACACACCTCTATAGTGACAGAAATCTTAAACGGTAAGGAAGAAGCAAATCAGTATGTGGAGGTCAATGGCTAGGTGCTTTATTTGATGCACCTGTGGCAGTTGGACTAAATGAAGCAAATGCGTTCAGTGATTAAGATTAAAATGTGTCCCAATACTTTTGTCTATATAGTGTGCGCGCGCCTCTGTATATATAATGCATTTGGAAAGACTTCCCACCAATTTGCTTTTTTACATTTTAAGTTGCAGCCTCGTGCTAAAATATATATTCATGCTTAATCTAGTTTTTCCATGTTATTCTGCACGAGAAAACTGATTTTTTTTTTTTTTGCAAACTTTTGAAAAGGAAAAAAATAATTACATTGACAAATATTCAGACCCTTTACTCAGTACTTTGTTGAAGCCTGTCATCTTGGGTATGATGCCAGTCTTTCTGTCCCAGCTGCTGAAAAACATAAGACATAACGCTTAGAATTGGGCCCAAAAAGTTAAATCTTGGTTTCATCAGTCCAGAGAGTCTTGTTTCTCACAGTCTGAGATCCTTTAGGTGCTGTTTTAGGAGAGGCTTCTGTCCGGCTGCTCTGCCATAAAGCCCAGATTGTTGGAGCACTGCAGTGATGGTTGACCACCTAGAAGTTTCTCTTACTAGGGCCTCTCTCCCCCAATTACAGTGGGGCAAAAAAGTATTTAGTCAGCCATTGATTGTGCAAGTTCTTCTACTTAGACAGATGAAAGAGGTCTGTAATTTTCGTCATAGGTACACCAACTATGAGAGACAAAATGAGAAAAAAAATACAAGAAATCACATTGTAGGATTTTTAAATAATTTAATTGTAAATCATGGTGGAAAATAAGTATTTGGTCAACAACAAAAGTTCAACTCAATACTTTGTTGGCAATGACAGAAGTCAAACATTTCCTGTAAGTCTTCACCAGGTTGGCACACACTGTAGCTGGTATTTTGTCCCATTACTCCATGCAGATCTCCTCTAGAGCAGTGATGTTTTGGGGCAACACGGACTTGCAACTCACTTCACAAATTTATGGGGTTGAGGTCTGGAGACTGGCTAGGCCACTCCAGGACCTTGAAATGTCACTCTTTCGTTTCCCAAAAGGTATGTTTGGGATCATTGTCATGCTGGAAGACCCAGCCACGTTCCATCTTCAATGCTGTCACTGATGGAAGGAGGTTTTGGCTTAAAATCTCACGATACATGGCCCCGTTCATTCTTCCCTTAGCACGGATCAGTCACCCTGTCCCCTCTGCAGAAAAACAGCCACAAAGCATGAGGTTTCCACCCCCATGCTTCACAGTAGGTATGGTGTTCTCGGGATGCAACTCAGCATTCTTCTTCCTCCAGTTGAGTTTTTACCAAAAAGTTCTATTTTAGTTTAATCTGACCACATGATATTCTCCCAATCCTCTTCTGGATCATCCATATTCTCTCTGGCAAACTTCAGACGGGCCTGGTCATGTTCTGGCTTAAGCAGGGGGACACGCCTGGCACTGCAGGATCTGAGTCCCTCTCGGCGTAGTGTGTTACTGGATGGTAGCCTTTTGTTACTTTTGGTTCCTAGCTCTCTGCAGGTCATTCATCAGGTCCCTCCGTGTAGTAGTAGCCAGAAATTCTGCTTGTTTGTAGGTGACCAAATACTTATTTTCCACCATGATTTACAATTAATTCTTTAAAGATCCTACAATGTGACTTCCTGGATTTTTTCTCTCATAGTTGAAGTGTACCTATGATGAAAACTTGAAATGATGAAATCTTGGGACCTCTCAGATCTGTGCCTCCACACAATCCTGTCTCTGAGCTCTACAAGAAGTTCTTTTCTTCTCATGGCTTGGTTTTTGCTCTGATGTGAATTGTTAGCTGTGAGACAGGTGGTTGTCTTTTCAAATCATATCCTATCAACTGAATTTACCACCAGTCAAGGTGTAGAAACATTTCAAAGTTGATCAAGAGAAATTTGAGGCCCACAGACCTAAATTTCAAGTGTCATAGCAAATTGTCTGAATAGCCTTTGTATTGGACTGCACTGACACTGGTGTGGTGGTGGTGTTAGCGTGTGTTGATGATTGGATCAGAAATAGCAGTGCTGCTGGTGATTTAAACTTTTCAATTACTGTTCACTTTATTACAGACATTCACCACCATATTGCTCCACAATGTAGATGTAAAGTTAGAGACAGTGGCTCAACTTGCTGTACACTTTGTGTTGGTCATCCTCTAATCCTTCATCAGTGCACACTGGATGCTGCCAGTTGGATTCTGGTGATTACATTTTTGGTTGTTGGACTGTTTGGAGTCCTGCAGTGCCACTGAGGTGGTTTAAAACTCCAGAAGCACTGCTGTGTCTGATCCACTCATATCAGGGCAATACAGGCTAATAGAAAGTGCAGTTGCCACTAAAAGAATAAGCAGAATATAAATTGAAAAATATGGAATGCCTAACCTGCAGGCCACCTCCACCATGCCTCATTGTTGAATGCGGACAAGGACTCGGTGCTCTCAAGCCCTTGTGGCTGAATGGGGCAAAAATATCATCAGTACAGAGCACCTGCTGCCATTGTACTGGAATCCAGCCCTTGTGTTTTATGCATAGATGAGTTCGTTGGCTGTTTGTCTCTCTGAGTTGTGGCTTTTTTTGTTGCAACTCTTCCATGAAGACCACCGTTGACAGCACTTTTCCAGACTGTAGGTCAGCATACCAGTTAGAAACTTGAACCTTAGTTTCAGCCCAAGGAAAGACAATGTACTTGGTTTACTAGATAGACTTAACAGATTTTCTGGTGTGATGGCTGCATGGTTATACTAATTAGCAATTTAGTGCCATTTAGGGTACTGCAGCGATGGATAATAACCATGGGGCTTTTCAGTCATATGCAAGCAATACATTTTTAAGTCTATCAGTAATCAAACAGTAACAGACATTTGCAACACTGGTGAAATTTTAACTATTTAAATTGTATAGTTCCTTGACATTACCAAAAGTGATTTTTATTTTATTTATTATTGTATATTTTAAATAAAAATAATATAGTGTCAAGTACATTGCAGTTATTCTCTTGTAGTATTATATAAGTTATATATAATGTAGTTGCTCAAATCACAGTTTCTGTCAAGAGAATCAAAATAGGACTTTTTGGCCATATCAAGCAGCCCTAATGTGAAATCAAGGCCTTTGCAGTTTTTCTCGAGAATGTGCATTAACCGTTTAGGGGTTAGGGGTGATGGGGGGAGCCAGTTGTGTTCACATGTCCACCCCTATCAGACAGCACAACCGGGACTTGAATCCAAGTCATCAAATTGATGGACTAGCATCTTAGACTTGCACTAGGCACAGTTCTGTTACGTTTGTATCTAGTTACATTTAGTTTCCTTTTCCCATATTTTTCCTCCTTTTATCAAAAATCATTGCTGTCTGCCAGGAATATGTTTATTTATTTAAAATCGCCAGTGAAAGCAGGTCTTGCTCTATAGTCGTGTGTCCAAGACTCAGCTCATAAGATTTTGGACCAGGGCTTGCAAAATTCAGTCACTCCGTTTCAGCTCCTGTGGTTTACCAGGTGATTCTATGCATCTTTCTGGATCTAAGTACAGTAGGCACATTTCTTTTAGGATTTGGTGTGGAAGAGAGTGGTAATGTTTTTTTAATTAACCGGTGAAATATGGACTTCTTGCAATTCTTCCTTCCTGACTAGTGAAAGTACTCTTTGACTGTATTTGTTAGTTAAAAAAAAAAAGTGTATCAAATTGCACACAATAATAGCTGGCCAATGGAACACTGGCCGTATAAAACTATCACAATGGTAGATTTGAAGGACTGGGCTGTTGAAACACTGCGTTTCATAGGAGCGAGTTCTTTGATATTGCATACATGCATGTGAGCAGTAAAACTGCCATGCCCTCATAAAGTATCTTACCACCACATAATCTGTTTCCACTGTTTAAAAAAAAGGAATTGGACGAAACTTTTTTTTTTTTTAAACCACATTTATCAATTAACACTTTTATTTAGCCAAGGAATCTGCTCTATTGATTACAGCTGTCTGTGTTTAATGATAAACATTCCTCAATCAGACAGGAACCTGGCTTCTATTAGTTTACAGAGTCTGGATTTTTATAGCATACATAATACAAACTGTTTAGTGGAATAAACCTGATGGTCATCTGTACCCAAAGTGCAGGACTGAAGTCTGGATAAATAGAGATGAGAGGTCCAGACAGGCTTGACACTTTCACTCAGACAGAAAATGGCACGAGACGAATTCCAGGGCATTGCGCTTGTCTGGGGGATGACATCGCATGCGCTCAGAGACTCGGTGACCTCTTAATGACTTCCTGTGGTTGGCTTTGCTTTGGAGGCTCAGCCAAACTATCAGAGGCTTAGTCTGCTGGACTATCATAGATTTTTGTCCCTGCAGTAAAACCACCCTTTTATTGCGTCTGCTGGACTGTGCATGATGAAGAGGGTTTTATTATATCCTGGTTTTATACTGTTAAATACATAAGGTGAAGCGCATATTTTGCATCTCGCCTCTCCACGATTCGCCTTCAGACAGTGGCACTGAAACAGTCTGAAAAGAAACCCCTTTGGAGGATTTGAATGTCTGTCGTGGTGCGTCTCGGCCACAACCGTGTGTGTGTGTGTGTGTGTGTGTGTGTGTGTGTGTGTGTACACGTACCTGCGGTTTTCCTGTAAGTGAAACTCAATAACAGTCCCATTGCATCACTCTGAATACTTTTAGAGGAAAATGGATGCAGTCTTGGCAGTCACTGAGTGTTTCCATTGCATTTTCTAAATCATTTTCCTCCTTTACTTACTTTCCCCACAGAGAGAGTGGTCAAAACAAACAGCAAATATGTGATGTAGGGAGACTGGGTAAGAGGAAAGCCACGTTCCTCTTTAATTGGTAAAAATTAGAGACCTGTGCTGCTCCTTCAGAGTTTACGTTCATAAATTAATTTGAAAGTATTGTTGAGAGGCTGAGTTTCGTAATCATGTTGCAAGAAGATTTGTTCTTTTTTGGTCCCCATATCGAAAACATCAAGACTACAATCTCCCAAGTTTGCTAACCACTAGGTATGATGTATTAATGGACCACATTTTGGCCAGACACTAAATCATGCTGGCAATAAACTTTCTAACTCTGAAACATTCTGATGGAAACATTATCATTAGTTGTCGTAGGTTTGCACAATTTGAAACTGTGTGGTTACGAGAGGAAAATGAAAGACAGCCCATTCCACAGTCTGTCCTCTTGATTAATGTGCACATAGTCCAAAGTTTATGGACACCCAAAAATGGCATACAACAACATGGCTATTAGTATGAAGTGTGTCCCTCTCTCTGCTGCTGCAAACGCTTTCACTTTTCTGACGTTTTCCCAATACATTGTAGAACATGACTGTGCGGTCAGGCAGTGATGTTGGACACTAAACCCTGGCTCAGTGTTGTTACTGTAGTTCATCTTAAATGTGTCTAATGGTGTTAAGGTTAGTGCTCTGTGCCACCCAGCCAAGCTCAAAGATGGGAAACCATTTATTTATGAGCTTTGTTTTAGAAGTGCAGGTCATAAAGCTGATGAACTGTGAAAGTGAAAAGTGAAAGTGTCATGTTGAGTCTCGAAGGCATTCAGTATAATACAATCTACTGCCACCATTTGTCTATGTAGATAACTTTGTAAACTCATCAACTTGTTAGCAGTTGGTGTGCTTGAAAACATTTTACAGCAATTAGCAGACGCCCTTATCCAGAGCGACTTACAATTGATACAACCTTACAATCCAAGCAATTGTGGGTTAAGGGCCTTGCTCAAGGACCCAACAGTGGCAGCTTGGCAGAGGTGGGATTTGAACTCTGGACCTTTTGGTCCATAGTCCAGTACCTTAACCGCTAGGCTACCACATCATTCATATAAACCCAATCTCTTAGTTACTGAAAACCTGTTTTGAACAGTTTAATAGTAAAATGTAGGCTGGCCATAAGTTGTGGCCTGGTACTTGACGGGAAAGTGTGTATGTACAGATATTTTTACTCAGGTATAGTGAGGCTAGCGACTGCCCTCTGAGCCATTTACAACGATCTCTTTTGGCCCATCATGCAGTGTTTGTAGATTCTGAGGGAGAAGCTGACCACTAAGTGGAAGTATGAGTACTCAAAACTCCCCAACCTGTTTACTCAAAACTCAGTTATAATGGAACATGTCTCACAAGAAACATGACCGACCATTTACCATTCTTTGTGCCAAGACAAATTGTCCCTGCCCACATCTGGCAATCTAGGACAATCATGTATTATGTTTAGCAAATACTAAATCTGCCAAGCCCAGTAGATGAAGAACCTACAATGCATCTTTCTTCCATTTAAATACTTCCAAACTGGTCCAGAAATTCTTGAAGCCTTTTTTGAAGTGGGTGAATGTAAATGGCTGACTTAAAAAAACAACCAAACACTAAATTTAGCAAATTATGGCATTCGTATTAGAAAGATTAAAGTTAGCAGATTAAAGTTAAACGTATGTCACCTTGGTTCAGAAAACATTGTGTCTCTATCTTGCCATCCATAACATCAGCAAAGTCTATGCCGTCTCAGTCTGCATAAACGTAAAGATAATTAACTCTGACACAGCAGGAGACCGCCATACAAAGATTTTTAAATGTTTCCTGCTTTACATTTTCACTATCCAAGAATAGAAATTAAGGGGAACTGTTTAAGTCAAGAAAAGAACTAGCGGACCACGAGAACTGTCTGATAAAATGGCTCATAGGCCGGCCAGAGGTGTCCGCTGCACATGAGTGGTTACTTCAGTTATTAGAACTAACACTAGCAAAGATTTACAGTTCTGGATTCTAAACTTTTTTTTTTTTTTGAGTTTTACTTTCTTTAAACCTTTCTCCTGGAGAAGCTAAAACAATAATAATACCACAAGCTGTCATTATATGTCAAAGTTTTGTAAGAGGTTTTTAATTGGTGCATTGGAAATGAAAAGATGGTTCATTCACATCTACTTAATCCATTTCAGGGTTGTGGGAGCTGGGGCCAGATGAGCAGCACAGGGTGCAAGGTTAGAACCAACCCTTGACAGGGTGCCAATCCATCGCAGGGCACATTCATTCACACTGGGACACATTAGAGAGACCAATTTACATAATGCATTTCTTTCTAATGTGGGAGGAAACCTACACAAACATGAGGAGGACATCCAAACTCCACACAGACAGCTTCCAGGCTTGTGATGAAACTGGTGAGCTCTGGAGCTGTGAGGCAACAGCACTGACCACTGCACCATCATGACACCCTTGAAAGTTTTCATACAAATGTGAATGTTTTTAGAGAATTACTCCATACTGTGTCCATACTGCAGTGCAGTGTCCATACTGCCAGTGGCTGCACAGCCTAGAGAACCTCACTGACTACATTTAATTGCAACCTAATGTTTGTGGAATAACCAGATCAATAGTTCATTCTGAATAGAAAGCATTCATGGATACACTTCAGTTTGCCTGAGGCCAATCCGAATGAAACGTCCATTAGACTGTAAGAGGCTGGAAATCTTTTAAATAATCAGATAAATAAAATAATATTAGCCAAGTAAGGACTAGTCAAGTACTTCTGCACCTGTGTTTGTATTAAGTAACATGCCTAACCAATACAACATGGCGGTTGGGTAAAATTGGTTTTGTTCTTTACACTTTATAATGTTTTACAACACCCAATCAGAAAACGTTGGGACAATAAGGAAAATGCAAATGATAATAACAAAAACGCAGTGTGTCTAACATTTTGCATTTGTTAATTTACATCATTTCTGCATTTCAGGCCTACGACATATTCCTAATTAGTTGGGATGGGAGCAATATTTGGCTAGTAATGAGATTTTAAAAAAATAATGACGTGATTTCAAACAGGTGATGTCACCAGGTGATTATAGGTAGGTGTGTGTGTGTGTGTGTGTGTGTGTGTGTGTGTGTGTAAAAAAAGTATTTAGTCAGCCACTGATTGTGCAAGTTCTCCTATTTAGAAAGATGAGAGAGGTCTGTAATTTTCATCATCGGTACTCTTCAACTATGAGACACAAAATGAGAAAAAAATTCCAGCAAATCTCACTGTGGGATTTTTAAAGAATTTAATTGTAAATCATGGTGGAAAATAAGTATTTGGTCACCCACAAACAAGCAAGATGTCTGGCTCTCACAGACCTGTAACTACTTCTTTAAGAAGCTCTTCTGTCCTCCACTTGTTACCTGTATTAATGGCACCTGTTTGACCTCGTTATCTGTATAAAAGACACCTGTCCACAGCCTCAAACAGTCAGACTCCAAACTCAACCATGGCCAAGACCAAAAAGCTGTTGAAGGACACCAGGACGAAAATTGTAGACCTGCACCAGGCTAGGAAGAGTGAATCTACAATAGGCAAGCAGGTTGGTGTGAATAAATCAATTGTAAGAAAATGGAAGACATACAAGATCATTGAATAATCTCCCCTCGATCTGGGGCTCCATGCAAGATCTCATCCCGTGGGGTCAACATGATCATTAAAACGGTGAGCAAAAATCCCAGAACTACATGGAAGGGACCTGATGAATGACCTGCCAAAGAGAGTTGGGACCGAAGTAACAAGGCCATCATCAGTAACACACTACGCCGAGAGGGACTCAGATCCTGCTTAAGCCAGTACATGTCCAGACCTGTACGAAGTTTGCCAGAGAGCATATGGATGATCCAGAAGAGGATTGGGAGAATATCATGTGGTCAGATGAAACCAAAATAGAACTTTTTGGTAAGAACTCAACTCGCCGTGTTTGGAGGAATAAGAATGCAGAGTTGCGAGATACCTACTGTAAAGCATGGGGGTGGAAACATCATGCTTTGGGGCTGTTTTTCTGCAGAGGGGACAGGACGACTGATCCGTGTTAAGGGAAGAGTGAACGGGGCCATGTATCGTGAGATTTTAAGCCAAAACCTCCTTCCATCAGTGAGATGGACCATGGCTGGGTCTTCCAGCATGACAATGATCCCAAACTTTTGTTATTGAAAATACTTATTTTCCACCATAATTTACAATACAATTATTTAAAAATCCCACAATGTGATTTCCTGGATTTTTTTCCCCTCATTTTGTCTCTCATAGTTGAAGTGTATCTATGATGAAAATTACAGACCTCTCTCATCTTTCCAAGTAGGAGAACTTGCACAATCAGTGGCTGACTGTATATATACAGGTAATTATGAAGGCATCATCCATGAAAGGCTGAGTCTTTGAGGAGAACGTATGTTCAGAAGATCTCCAGTTTGTCAACAAATGCTTGATAAAATGATTGAAATGTTTAAAAGCAATGGTCATCTATTAAAGAAGGGATCTGCATATTTCTCCCTTTACAGTGCATAATATCATTAAACGATTCAAGGCATCTGGAGGAATTTCACATGCTGCACACATTACAAAGGCTGTGGAAGAAGAGGGTACAGGTACTGAACTGGCCTGTCTGCAATTCTGATCCCTAATAGAGAATCTGTGGAGAATTTCGAAATGAAAAATGTGACAATGATGACCTTGTATAGTTGCAGGAAAAATGGGACAAAGTAATACATTTCATCACTTGGTATCATCGGTGCCAAACCATCTCTTAAGTGTTTTGAGAAAGAATGGCTACATTACGAAGTGGTAAATGCTTTACTGTCCCAATTGATTTTGGAATGTGTTGCAGGCTTGAAATTCAGGAATGGATTTTTATTAAAAAATGACATGAAACAAAACAAAACATGAAATATCTAGGGTACATACTGTCTGCAGTGAAATAAAGTCAAATTAAATGTAAGCTACACTGTGGTGTTTTCATTTGCATTGGCATAAATGTTTAGAATAATGTTCTGTTGGGAAAAAAAAGTAATTGAACGACTGTGAATGTGAGCTCACTCTGCTTCTGTTTATTTTGTACATTTGAAGTGCATTCTGCTGAACTTTACACAATTTTAGACTTTTTGTGTGTTCAGTCACTGTGCTTGTGTGTTTAAGTAACTTCCTGAGCTATTGCTAGCTCCACTTTACAGACTGACAGGACTCCTCGTTGTAACAGTAGCGTTTACTTTAAATGGCAACTTAAACTTGCATTGCATTAAAATCAACTTGTGCATGGTGTTGGATCTGATAATGTTTAATGCGTATATAAATTAAGGTTTTTAATTAGCCTGTTGAGTTTAGTGTGCATATAAAATAGTTCAGTCAGCAAATGCAATCAGAATGATTTCGATCAGGCTGACTAAAATCTCTGCATATAAACATAGCTTGACTTTAATGGGACATGACAGCATTTTCATGCTCAGTGATTTAATGGAGCAAAGAGCAATATTTATTGAACAACAGGCTTTTAAAATGTCTTTTTGTGACCTGTCTTGATGCACAGCTTCAGAAAGTGTCATGCAAGGGCACCCCTA
The DNA here is from genome assembly GCA_025084515.1 of Ancistrus triradiatus. Taxonomy (NCBI): domain Eukaryota; kingdom Metazoa; phylum Chordata; class Actinopteri; order Siluriformes; family Loricariidae; genus Ancistrus; species Ancistrus triradiatus. Next base: position 46,705 of record JAJAGP010003758.1, on the reverse strand, counting down.
GTCTGGTTTCACTACAACAGACCCACCCCCTAGACATGAGAAACTCTGAAAAGGCAACAAAGAAACAGTTACCCAAGTGTACAATCTGAGAAAAAATCATCACCTTGCCAGAGGCAGGATTCAAACCAGAGTGGATCATTTGCTAGAGCACTAGTTCAAAGCCCATTTCTAGCGAGGTGTTGATTGTCGGATTGTACATCCTTACATCACAGGTTAGGCTTCAGTCCCCGGGTCTTAGTTGTTTGTGTTACTTGTTCCACCTCTTCAATAATCTTCCATCTTATTTCAAATTTATTGAGTTGCGTGGGCTGCATTCCCCCTGCATGACGGAATGGTTCTAACTACCTGTTAGATCCTTTCTCTGGTCATTACCACTCTGAAAACGCACTGTAATTCTCCTAAACAAATTAGACACAAGATGGCTTATAGTCTGTTTCATGGTGTTAAATCATTTTCCGTATGGTGCAGAAATTGACATGTCTTTTGTCTCCAGAAACACCGCCTAGGTGGTGTTGATGTCTGGCATGTCAAACACTGATGTATCCTCCAGTAATGTTGCTTCCTACGCACTGAGAAATATGAGTGCGCACAGCCTGGATCTGGCTTGGCGGTAGAAAGTTTGAGGCCAGAATTCCACTGCCAAGTGGGATTCATGATTTTTTTTTTCTCTTTTCATTGAGTCATTCCAAACAGTAGCAGCCAAAAACATTATTGACATTGTGAGGGCACATTAATATTATTTTCCTAGCATCCTCTTTCTCCTGTCCCCAAAGCATACACACACAGTCATACAGAATGTATCTTGAGTCATAACCACAGTCAAGAGATGAGGTTTTCTCTTTGGAATCTGGATAATAGTAATTCCAAGACAATTATGGGTTTGAATGGGTCTGGTCCTTGGGCAGAAATAAACCTAGGCTTACGGAGTATTAGGTACAGTCGCGCTTTTAGTGTTAATGGATAAACAAACCGACACGTCTGTCCATAACCACACTGCTGTGATCATACTGCTATGCTGGATTTGCTTTTTTATGCTGTGGGCACGTGGCTGTCGGAAGTTACCAATATAGGCTCTGAAAAAAGGAATGGTCCGTAATGGTCTTTCCTTCTAGTGGTGATAAATGCTGTGCTGATATAAAAAGATGCTATGAGTTGTGGTTGTTCAGAGGCTCTGTAGACTGTGGCCAATCCTCAGAAGCACCTTGTTGTTTCCTGCTAAGGAAGCAACAGTCGAATGCACAGATTTGACATACCTGGGTTCTAAACACACAAGTCTGCTCTCCCAGATGCTACAGGTCGTGATAGCCAACACAAGCACAAATCACCAAAGGCTCGAGAGCGCCAACCTGTTCACTCATAGATCCTTAATCGTATTTTCTCTCTGCTGTCCTTGCTGACAATGGAGCCCTTCTTCAGCTTTGAAGACTTTGGCAGATGTCGCCCTGAAAACATTCCTGCAGAATTGTCTTTTTTTTCCTCCTTGGTTATGGAAAACCAAAAGGAACTGAAGCCCCTGGATGTCATATTTAACCAGAGTATTAATCAGCAAGGTCATCCGGTTTGATACTCTTTGACCCCAATTTGCAGCACCTGCAAAAATCCAAACTTCAGGAGTTTACAGTCTTTTAATTGGATGGAAAATGGCCCTATGAACTCTTGGCAAGCAGCTTAATTCAGATCTGTTACAAATTACTGCTAAATAGGGGAACCTTTTTTTTTTATTTTCCCTCACATGTGCTTACAACCCAGCAATGACATCATGGTGCTCTGCTCTAGCCGTGCAGACGTTGGTGGAAGTGAAACCGCACCAAAATTGAGTTGCCTGAGCTAATTTAGAGAAAAGTAAAAGCCTGCTCTCTGGTTACTTTAAGCACCACATTTGATATGGAAGGGGTGGCTTTGAAGGAGAGGCCAGGCAAAGAGGCAGACTCCTGCCCTCCTCGTGCAGTAACGAGTACTGGCGGCACCCAGCAGCAGTCTTTTATTATCTGGACACACAGGGCCCTCTTGCAGGCGGTGTGTGCTTGTTTAACAAAAGTTCCAGGACACCCTCACACCTACACTAGCACGTCGTGCTGATTTCCTGTGTGTGCGAGGACTGGGTTTGAGTTTGTTTTTGTATGATTCTAAGGCACTGCTCTTGGGTTTCACGCTGCTGATCTGGTAGGATAATAGTACATGTCACATCGAGCTCTGTTCTTTCTTTCTGCTGATAAGTTTGAGTGAATGCTTTCAAATGCTAGCTGTTCTCCATCAACACTACTCAGTGGGTTATAATTACACTTCTCCTCTTTTACTTACAAGGTTGCTAATTTTCATAAACAATGTAATTGCCAAAAATGTATAGTCTCCAAAGCGACGTTAAATAAACCCAATAAACAAAAAATAAATATCCTCCCACCTCATGCACACCTCCTACGCCAGTATGTACCTCTGCACAACTTGCATCCGCTGTCTGCTTTGGCAGGTTCTGCGTTTCTGTGACTGGAATGAATCCTCATGAAGGAACAGATCTTCCTACCTTCCTTGGTGATGCTATGGACAGCCAACAGGGGTAGCTTTTGCAGCAGCAGGACATGATTGCTTGTCTGGCCTTTTCTCACTTAGACACAGTTTCTGTACAGCCAGATCTTCGCAGTGGTAGGCTAGAGAATAAGACTGCTGAAACACCTGAGCACCCAGTACCAAGCCTTTCTGAATTAATGCATTTTATTCATTACCATTCATTCATTTGTTTGCTCATTGATTCTCATTCCCACTTAATCCTTTAATCCACTTAATCAGGGTCATGGGGAGCCCGGGCCTATCCTCTAGCACAGGGTGCAATGCAGGAACCAACTCTAGATAGAGTGCCAGTCCATCACAGGGCACACACACTCACTCACTCTCACTGGGACACTTTAGAGAGACCAGTTGACCTAATGCATGTCTTTGGAATGCGGGAGGAACCCCACACAAACATGGGGACAACATGTAAACTGCACAGAGGTGAAGGAGGAGATTGCGGAATCGAACCAGGGGACTGTGAGGCCACTTGCCAGTCGGTGCCACCCTACTACATTTCATTCAGAGTGTAAAAAATGCTTGTGGTTTGTTTGGTGAATTAAGATGGTTTTACATAAACAGACCTAGACATTGGTTCTGGGTTGTTCTCCGAGCTGGGCAATTGTATTGCAAACGTTTCGTCACCAATTGAGGAGACATCATCAGTGTGGTTGTAGGTGCTGTTTCTTCTGAACACTTGCGTTTATATATAATTTTTATATTGGGTCTATATAAATGCAAGTGTTCAGAAGAAACAATTGCCAAGCTCGGAGAACAACCCAGAACCAACCAACTCAACCCGGGCTACCAATATTCAAAATTATTTCAAAGACCTAGACATGGTGGAATATCTGTGCTCCAAAGGCTCTGGGGATGCACATATACTCTGGAACTGCCAAGAAGCTACAACTTGTGTTGCGGTTGCACCTTGAAGCAGGACAATGAGCCAAAACGTGTACAAATCCAGAAAAATAGTTCAGTAACCACAGAATCAGGCTTTCGACATGACCATCCAAGTCCCTTGACCTAAACCTCAATAAAATCCTGTTGGGTGAACTGCAGAGCAGAATCCAAAAGCAAGAACTGATTATTCACTGAGACAGCCAGCAGAAACATCCTCTAAGGTTTCCCCACCTCAGAGCTGACTGTCTTGTAGCATTTGCAGACATATATGAGTGGAAACACATTTGGGGTTCTTCTATAGATGAATCACTCCAGTTGGGACATACATTGAGTGCTGAGCCCTTGATGACTACACTGTGGGCTTTGCTAAAGATGTGCAGGGGCACTGGTCAACAGGTGATAAAAATGGCTCACTGCCCATGTCTGGGCAGGAATCCTGTTTCAGAAGTGATTCTTCTGGAAATTGACATCGGCATTTCTGTACAAGCAGGATGTAGGGAGTGAGCAAGGGAGCATGCAGATGATCATCAGCACTGGCCTATCTGCTGTAGAGTTCAATTTCTCCTGCTGCTAGTTTATTTTTTCACTCACTTTCGTCCGCAATGAGGCCAATAGTGTTAATGTGAACAATTTCAAATAGAATAAAATGTCTGGGTAGTGGTTTGGCCAGAAAATTAGAATACCAAATAGTATGTCTATTTTAAAAGACATATACTTGCTGAAGTCATTAGCTTCACTGTTGAATAATAAACATTACCTCCCCGGAAAACCCAAACGTTGTTATCTTGGACCTCCTTGTCACTCATTCTTCAACCCTCTATGGTGATCAGTTTTCACCTCATCTCTGTGTTCTCCTTTCTTTTTTTCTCAACCCCCCCTGATTTATTCCCCACCAAATCTTCCTGCCCTGGATCCGGGCTAATCCCCACCCCAGCTGTGGGCTCCCCCTTTGGCTATAAATCTAAGCCCCTAAATCCTTACCTGGACACTGTTCAAAAACTGTACTCGTAACAGAACGCTGAAGGAGGGTGACGGCAAAGGGGGGCAGTGTGATTCCTGAGTTGGCCTCAACGTATATCATACCCCCTGAAATGCCAGTTGGGGAGAGCTTCAGGAATTTAGAAAAAGATATGAAGAAAGCCTTCGTTGCCTTTCATACGTGATGTCCTTGGTGATCCTGTTCAGGAAGAACCCTGCATTCGGGGTGAGCTCCACAGGGTTTTGGTGGATTCTTCATGCTTTGAACGGAGGTGATTCTTAATGTATCATGCAGAGGAGCTGGAAGGACAGGAAGCAGGTTTACAACATCCTTTTTCTGTTTGTTTGTTTTGCTCTTGTGCTTTGCGACTTGTCCTTGGGCTTTGACCCAGTTCTAGTGCACGGAGAGGCAGCGCCGCATCAATCACACGTTACAGCCTCTAGGGCTGACCGTAGATCGCAACAATATGCTGTGTGAAAAGCACCACACAGTTTCGAGGACCAGGCACCTCTCATCTGGTGCACATTAGGTGGAGTGGGGCAAACTAACAGTTTCATTTCAAACTGCCTATAATTAAAGGACTGGCTAGGAAAGGCTCTGCTTCACCCAATTACGATAAGAGTGGGTCTGTGGGAGGCAATCACTGATGTCACTGAAGGTAACAAGGTCACATAACCAGCTGTCAAATTTGTGTCATCAACAAGTAAAGACCTAATGTCTGATCATAAAGTACCAAGTGCTTCATTCAGATGTGAGGTCTCCTGTAACACTAAACGCTGATGAGGACCTTTACTCTTAACCATACATGGAAGTGGAAGTAACTCATTTGGTCATTAGTTCCACTTTCCTAAATACCTCAATGTAATCCTGCTTAATCAGGTCAATTGAACTAGTGTTCTCATATCAAATGCACCCTTTAGCTCAGGAAGTATTTTAACAAATGGAAAATGTCTGTTACACAGATAAACCCCTGATTGAGGGAGAGCCTGATTAATTATTAGTTCCCATAAAATAATTGGAGGATTTAAATTCAATTTGAGGGGCTTAGTCAGAAGTGAACAAAAGCGTCTAAACCTCCCACGTGCTTCCACCTCCTTTTCTTATATCAGCCTAAACAAGGGAGGAACAATAAATTTACCAGATTATAAAAATAAGAGTGGGAGAAAAGCAAGCACGAGAACATTCAGCAATTACAGAAATTTACTACAGTCATAAACCTTTATGGAAATCCTACACCTGATGTATTACTAAACGAAATGCAATTCATATCGAAGGCAATCAATCTGGCCACCTTAAGAGAGTCATGAGGCCTGTGCTGAAACAAGCCCTGCTCTGCACGTCTCAGGGGGGCATTTAAACAGAGTATCACACCCGAGGTGGTCCAGTTGAAGGCTATGTGCTAAATGGGAGGCAGATGCTTGTCCACTACCAACCCCCCCACAACACTTGTTCTCTCCAGATATGACCCCATGCACAAAAATTGTCACTCTCTCATACTTCTCTGATAAGTCACCGTGCTCGTCACGCCATTTCCCGCTGTGTATATGATGCTGGAACGCAGAACTTTGGTCCTGCAAGAAGATCTTTGGTCACAGATCAGGTTTTACCATTTCTGTGGAACTTTTTTTGGGCACGATACACGAAATGAAATCCTTGGATAATAAAATGCAACGGCTACAAATATCATTGGTGTTCGAAGTGATCGGACAAAGTGTCTGGCCTTCTCAGTCTCTAAATCAGAGAGTTGTCTATTCATTCAGGCCAGCGTTCAGCTGACTGATGCAGATGACATTCCTCGATGATAGGAAATGGCAGTGACTTGTAAATCGGAGAGTTAAAAGGTCTCTCATACAGACAGCCTAAACTGCTTTTAGCTCACTATAGGTTTGGCTCCATGCCACACAACCAGCCTCTGTTTCACACTGTCTGCCTCAAGCCACGCTGAAAGGGATACTGAGCCGAACGCATTCCTCGCCAAAGGATCCGATAGCATTTAAGAGCGGAAGAGCAAATCCGCAGAGTCCGGAATGTTGCTTGGCATGTCATAGATGGAGTATATATGACCCTTTCACAGCACTACTGGGCTCAATAATGTCAATTATTCTGTTGTTTGTTCCCACATTGACCCTAAGCACAGCTGACCCCAAGTCCACCCTTATCAGTCCACGAAATTCAACAGTGACCAAACAGCTGACAAATCGCAACATTGCTGGCAGCCAGGTAGCAAATCACTTGCATTATGAGTGGTATTAACAAAAGAAAAAGATATAGCCTTTCCCACAGTATGATAGATATTGGTGATATACGCCAATACACACATGTTTCCCATTTCTTGCTCAGTCTCAGAAGCAACAGACAATATAAAGCATCAATGAATGTGAACTTAGTCTTTTTTTGAACCAAATCAGGCTGCTTCTTAAAAATAATGCACACTCATCCAGGTTGTTGCACTTTCAACAAAATCTGTTTGGAAAATGTACAGCTTTCAGACATTTCATTTGTAATCCAAGGTATTTCTAATGATTTACAGCCCCAAATCAGAAAAGGTTAAAACGTTTTTGGAAAATGCAAATAAAAAATATATGCAGTATTCCTTACATTTCCTCTGACTTTTATTTCATTGCAGACAGTATGAACCCAATATTTCATCTTGGTTTTTTTCCTGGTCAACATTTCATTTGTTAATAAACATCCATTCCTGCATTTCAAGTCTGCAACACATTCCAAAAAAAGTTGGGACGGGGGCAATTTAGAGCTAGTAATGAACTGAAAAAAAGAAATAATAAAACAGGTGATTGTAATCATGAGTTGGTACAAAAGCAGTATCTTTGAAAGGCTGAGTGTTTGAGGAATAAAGGCATGGTATGGGTATGGGGTGGGGTCAGTGCCCGTGGCAAAGATCATTTACATTTCTGTGATGGCAGCATTAATGCAGTAAAGTACACTGAGATTTTAGAGCAACATAAGCTATTTTCAAGACGACATCTTTTCCAGGGACATCCATGTATTTTTCAACAAGACAATACAAAACAAGTCAAATCAGAAAAGGTCAGGACTGAAATATGAAAATCCCTTCCAGCCGTTCTTTGAGGAACATTGTTTTTAAACATTTCAATCATATTTTTACACTTTTATACTGGAGATCCTCTGCCCATCTTTACTCCTCAAGTACTCTCGCCTTTTGTGGGTACTGCTTTTGTGTCAAATCATGATTACAATCATCGGTTGACATTACCTTTTGAAATCACATACATTTTTTTTTGTTTTGGTTTTTTATCTCATTCCTAGTTCTAAATTGCCGCTGTCCCAACTTTTTTTGGAATATGTTGCAGACCCGAAATGCACGAATGGAAGATTATTAGCAAGTGAAATGAAGTTGGCCAGAAAAGCATGTTTAAGTTCATACTGTCTGCAATGAAATAAAAGTCAAAGGAAATGTAAGGGACACTGCATATATTTTTATTTGCATATTCCATTTTTTTCTGATAAGGGGTTGTGGTTTATGTAGTGCATATGTGTTGTGATGTGAGATTTTTGTATTTACTGATTTATTAACTAGCCCAAAACAGAAATAGGGACAGGGTTGGGAATGGAACCTGTTTTTCATCATTTTCTTCCCCAGTGTGTTAAATGAACCCATGAAATGTCATATCATAGTTAACAGCTGTTAAAACAGTGTGTTTAATAAGAAAAAGGCATAATTGTGTAGTAAAGTTGAGCCTTAAAAGGGGTGGAGAGAGATTATCCAAATCAATGGACTATTGGGACTGTCAGAAGTAGCCATGAAGTGGAGCCATTTGGCAGCATCCCATATAGTCTGTGAGAAACAGGAGCTCAATCTTAAAGCCCACACCTTGGTGTTACCATGATTTATGGATGGCAGAATTTATGTGTGAGACATAGGTCCAAACATATGAGAAGGTGAAAGAGAAATGTATCATCTATTGCAGTCCATGAATTAGCTTCATTATACACTGTACTGAATTTGCAAATCCATTTTTTTCCAGAAAGTAAAATGTGCACAGATTGACATATCCATGGGTATTGTTATTCCTCCAACTTTATTTTTTATTTCAGTAACTGCTTATCCTGAGGGTCCAGTGCCATGGAATACTGAGTGTAGCCTCCAATACATCTACGCTAGAGTAGTCAGTGTGGTGGAAACTGAAAGAAGGAGTTAAGCAACATATACTCAGGAGAACATGACTAATTCCAATTCCAGTAACCAGGGCTCAGAATTATACTCCAGACCACAGAGGTGTGAGGCAATATTGGCTGCTACCACCCTGTGCCACTGTGGCTAATACCTTAGACAACACATTTTTTCAAAAGTCTTGCATCCTGAAAAAAGTGAGTTTGTGATAGATGATGCCAAGCTGAACACAATGATTTCCAATTTGCTGTTTCATAGAATTTTGTAAAATTTTGGAGATACATTAAAATAAATGTATTAATTTAATCACAATTACTTAATCTGGTTTAGCGTTTCGACCATGCCCAGGTAATTTAATTCTGGCTGTGTTGTCAGTTGAGAATACATTTACATTTACAGCATTTAGCAGACGCCCTTATCCAGAGCGACTTACAATTAATACAATCTTACAATCCAAGCAATTGTGGGTTAAGGGTCTTGCTCAAGGAGCCAACAGTGGCAGCTTGGCAGAGGTGGGATTTGAACCCTCTACCTTCTGGTCCAGAGTCCAGTACCTTAACCGCTAGGCTACCACAGTCTCACAAGAATAACAAGGCATAAAGGGTTCAACATCTGGATCAGTGTTGTTTTCCACATTTGGTTGATGCATTGTGGCATCTTCATCTGCCTCATCTAAGCTTCACGTCTCTGCTAGCTTCATTACTTGCAAACTGCCATCATGTGGCACTGGTCTCATCGCTGAAGGCACACTGGGGTATTCAATAGATGTCGTACTTTTCGCTGAGAATGCAGAGAGTCCAGTGTTTGTCTTGGTGAACAATTTTACATCTAAAGTTCGGCTTTCTTAATATGTTCTGTTATGGTGCACCTACTGGCCTTAAGAGTATACCACAGATGTAAGAGAATGTATTACAGCTGTTGCGACACTGATGCTGTATTAAATCTTCCAGAAGACAGTAAATCTTATTGTTAAGTATATTTATTATGCTATTGCCTGAAGAACGTGTGTTAGCGTGTCCAAACAGCGTATGTAAATGTCAGCAGATTTTATAGGCCCTCTGCCAGCATCTAACCTGACTAAGCATGCCCAGACATAGACTGGAAATTACAATAACAGGTCATTTTTGCGATCAGCAGCCCCAAATCCATTAAATACCCCCAAAAGTGTTGAGGAAGCAATCTTTGTTGTCTAATATTGCTGGTTTAGAAATTATAATCCTTGTGGATCAAGGGTTTTTAATCTATTTGCACCAGGAAAACATGTCAGGGAATAAGAAAACATAGTGACTGCCAGATTGTAACGGAGCGACAGAGGTCAGTGCTGAAACATTAAAGATCAGAATGGTTAATACAGTGGTGCTTGAAAGTTTGTGAACCCCTTAGAGTTTTCTATATTTCTGCATAAATATGACCTAAAACATCAACTTTTCACACAAGTCCTAAAAGTAGATAAAGAGAACCCAGTTAAACAAATGAGACCAAAATATTATACTTGGTCATTTATTTATTGAGGAAAATGATCCAATATTACATATTAGTGAGTGGCAAAAATATGTAAACCTTTGCTTTCAGTATCTGGTGTGACCCCCCTGTGCAGCAATAACTGCGACTAAACGTTTCCTGTAACTGTTGGTGGGTTTCCTCACATTAACTGCTCACTTCAGGTCCTTCCACAACATTTTGATTGGATTAAGGTCAGGACTTTGACTTGGCCATTTCAAAGCATTACATTTATTCTTCATTAACCATTCTTTGGTAGAATGACTTGTGTGCTTAGGGTTATTGTCTTGCTGCATGACCCACCTTCTCTTGAGATTCTGAATGAATTCTCTGATATAATTCAGAATTCATTGTTTCATCAATGATGGCAATCCGTTCTGGCCCAGATGCAGCAAAACAGGCCCAAGCCATGATACTACCACCAACATGTTTCACAGATGGGATAAGGTTCTTATGCTGGAATGCAGTGTTTTCCTTTCTCGAAACATATCGCTTTTCTTTTAATCCAAAAAGTTCTATTTTGGTCTCATCCATCCACAAAACATTCTTCCAATAGCCTTCTGGCTTTCCACGTGATCTTTAGCAAACTGTAGACAAGCAGTAATGTTCTTCTTGGAGAGCAATGGCTTTCTCCTTGCAACCCTGTCATGCACACCATTATTGCTCAGTGTTCTTCTGATGGTGGACTCATGAACATTAACATTAGCCAATGTGAGAGAGGCCTTCAGTTGCTTAGAAGTTGCCCTGGAGTCCTTTGTGACCTCGCCAACTATTACACGCCTTGCTCTTAGAGTGATCTTTGTTGGTCGACCACTCCTGGGGAGGGAAACAATGGTCTTGAATTTCCTCCATTTGTACACAATTTGTCTTACTATGGATTGGTGGAGTCCAAACTCTTTAGAGATGGTTTTGTAACCTTTTCCAGCGTGATGATCATCAACAACTCTTTCTGAGGTCCTCAGAAATCTCCTTTGTTTGTGCCATGATACACTTCCACAAACGTGTGTTGTGAAGAGCAGACTTTGATGGATCCTTGTTCTTTAAATAAAACAGGGTGCCCACTCACACCTGATTGTCATCCCATTGATTGAAACACCTGACTCTAATTTCACCTTCAAATTACCTCCTAATTTCAAAGGTTCACATACTTTTGCCACTCACTAATATGTAATATTGTATCATTTTCCTCAATAAATAAATGACAAAGTATAATATTTTTCTCTCATTTGTTTAACTGGGTTCTCTTTATCTACTTTTAGGACTTGTGTGAAAATCTGATGATGTTTTAGGTCATATTTATGCAGAAATATACAAAATTCTACAGGCTTCACAAACTTTCAAGCACCACTGTACATTGATCAATGTAAAGAGCGATAGTCTTAAAGTGAGCTAACATCAACTGACTCTAAGCATGACTGTTATTACAGACTACATTTTTTTCAATTATTTAATAATTTAAAGAAGAAATTTAGTGCCACGTTTTAGTCTGTCATTTCATTATCCTACAATGTATTAGCGACATAATACTTTTACCGATGAATGTGAACATTGATGTTATATATCTGAGAAAATAAGACATAGACCCAGACTACATTTTGTACCACAGATTTGTTACTGAATGACGATACGCCTGCTAGCTGTTTATTTAAGTAGTAACTCGATTTTGGCTGATTTTCTGTAATTTGTTATTCTTGCTCATTTAGACGGCCCTGCTGTATGAAGTGTTGGAGACTGTATACAGTGGCCTGGGTCCATCTGGTTTCTGTGTGCTTCCTGGTTAATACTCTTACCACCTGTCAACATCATGCTTCCCCACAGCCTGCCCACACAGTGCACACCAGAGCACCTATTCAAACATGAAGGTGTACTTTTAAACCTAGCAATTGCAGATTGTCAAAGGATATATTACGATCTCGGACACATCTGGCTCTACTGATAAATGGGGATTAAATGCCTTGTCATCTCTGTCACAGACTCTCTCAAAATGTTTATAAAAAAATAATAGACAGTATGAACCTGAGACATTTTTTCTGGTCAACTTCATTTCATTTTGTTAATAAACATCCATTCCTGCATTTCAGTTGGGACGCTAAAGCATTTATCACTTTGTAATGTTGCCATTCCTTTTCACCACACTTAAAAGACATTTTGGCACAGTGGATATCAAGTGATTTAGTCTTTCAGGTTTTACTTCCTGCAAAATTCGTTTTAAACTTTTCCACAAATTCTCTATTGGGGACAGGTCAGGATTGCAGGCAGGCCAGTCCAATACCCATACTTTCTTCTTCTGCAGCCATGCCTTTCTAATGCGTGCAGCATGTGATTTTGCATCATCTTGTTGCATGGACATCCCTGGAAAATATGTCATCTTGAAGGCAGCTTATGTTGCTCTAAGATCTCAATGTACATTTCTGACACAACCCCATACCATGACGGAGCCTGGCTTTTGGATTTGTTGCTGATAACAATCTGGATGATCCTTTTCGTCTTTGGACACAGTGTCAATTTTTTTCCAAAAAAGATGTGGAATACTGATTGGTCTGACAACCTTTTCACTGTGTGATGGTCCATCCATGATGACTCCGAGCCCAGATAAGTTGACGCCACTTCTGGACATGGTTGACATGAGGCTTCTTTTTTTTGCACAGTAAAGTTTTAAGTGGAATTTAAGAATGTAAGTCCATGTTGTAGTGCTTGACAAAGGTTTGACAAAGTAATCCCTTGCCCGCGTGGTTCTATCAGTTGTTGTTGAATGTTCTTGATGCAGTGTTGTCTGAGGGATCAAAGATCACGGGTGTTCAGCTTAAGCTTGTGCCCTGGCCCTTTGCCCACTGAAATTCCTTCAGATTCCTTGACATGATTGATGATATTAACCACTGTACAGTAGAGGGAAAATATGTAATATGAAATATGTAAATCGCTTCCAACCTTTCTTTGAGGAACATTGGTTTTTAACATTTCAATATTTTTCTCATGCATTTCTTGATACACTGGAGATCCTCTGGCCATATTTGCTAATCAAAGACTATCAAGTCATGATTACAATCACCTGTTGACATTACCTGTTTGAAATCACATCATTATTAAGTTTTTTTTATTTGTTACTAGCTCTAAATGGTCCCATCCCAACTTTTTATTGGAATGTGTTGCTTCTTAGAATGCAGGAATGGATGTTTATTAACCATGAAATGAAGTTAAATGAAGTTAGATTCATACTGTCTGCAATGAAATAACAATCAAAGTAAATGCAAGCAAAACTGTTTGTGTGTTTTTATATGCATTTTCCATACTGCCCCAACTTCATTTGGGGTTGTAGTTCAAGTTATCAGATGCTGGGCATACAACCACCAATTAACAAAACATTATGGCCATCTGGTCTGCAGCAGTGTTTAGATAAGTGGCACATTATTAACATCCATATGAATGGAAACCAGGGGTTCCTGGGAGAACATTGCCCAGAGGATCACACTTCCTCCAATTGCTTGTCCTCTTTACACAGTGCATCCAGGAGAAATTACTTCCCAGCCATCTCATGTAGAGCTAAAAAAACATCAGGCTAGATGACCTTCTTCCATCGATCCAAGGTCCACTTTCTCTCGCTTGCTCATTGTTGGTACAATTTGTACCTGCACTGTAGAGAGTTACAATGGTTTGCATCCAAACTGGTCTCACATTTTTGTGACTTGTGCCCTTCTGTCAGTTTGAGATATCATTGAGCCTCGGGTGCTCATCACTATGTCGTACGATCGTCAGTTGTGCCTCCTCGTACCACAGTCGACAGGTACTCACCACTGCTAACTGGCAGCACCCAACAAACCATTCGGTTTCTGAGATGTTATTACTATTTGGTCCTTGTCAAAGTCAGTCAGGTCTTTACACCTGGCCATTTCTTCCACACCCAACATGTTGACTGCTCACTTAGTGTCTAATACCATACGTCCCAGTCTTTGATATTCGCAGTTGTCTTGAGATAACCAATGTTATTTGTTGTTAAATCTGTGACTGGTCATAATGCGATCAAACTGACATGCAGAATACAAAGATTATGACAAACCACGACTGGCTTAAACCAACCAAGGTACCAGCAAAAAAAGCACACTTAGCGGAATCAATCTGCAAAAAACTGTCTTTCGACAAGGATAGCAACAGATGGAAAGACATAACAAATGCTGTCAACAGTTACATCGTGAAAGGCATGGTGCCAATTCAGGGGGTTGAGAGAGATGGGTTCAAACTACTTTGGAATACTTTATACCTAAGATATATACTACCAAGTGTCTAATTATTGTTATCAACAAAATGGCAGAAAATATTGAGATATAATTTTTTTGTCTCATTATTGTGTTGATCGACAAAATGGCAGAAATATTGAGATAGATTTTTTGTGTCAATATCGCACACCCCTAATCTGTAGATTTTATTCACCTATGTCAGCATTGCACATTGTGCACTTAGTTTAATCGTTGCAGGAGGAACCACATCAAGAAGGGTTGCAATAAATACCATTTTTTTCCATGTTGTTAGACAATATGCTTTGTCTACTATTGACCACCAAAGTATTTAGAAATTATTTTGTATCCTTTCACCATGCATCAATACAATTCATCTTCTTGTGTTCTCTGACAGTTGTTTTGATTGGGAAACAATTCACATCAACAGATCTTTCTGGAGAAAGTGCATTTTTCTACAGCAAATACAGTACAACCCATGTCACTGTTTGAAAATCCACAACTTTTGAAGAGGACAGTAGCTAAAAGGTTCATATACATCGTTTTTAGTCTGCACTGTGAATGAGCAAAAAATGTTCTTGTGAGTTATTAACATTGGCAGAATATGTCTATTATTATGACTTGGACGAAGATTAGGCCAATTAATGCGGAAATCCAGATCGTTTGAAAGGGTTCACAAACCAGCCAGCGCATTACTCGCGAGTCATTTTTCACTAACTTGAGAGCCAAGGAAAACAGCACAATACATTATAATATTTATGAAAGCAATCTACAAATTACATTGACTTCAGAAGGCAGGAAATAAGTGCTCCAAGTACAGGTGTTCACGTAATATTGATTTCGGCTACCGGTAGAACCAGATGCCGTTCTAGGGGTTCAGGCTTTTCTCTGTAGTCGTTCTGTCCTTGAATGTTAACCATTTGTATGGACTACTGTTCCAAACCAATCCCTGCAGTTCAACGATAATTAGCATTTTGACAGCTCCAAACAACCTTCTGTTCAGCTGCTGTCAAAAGAATATACTAGCAAGTTCCAGGCCCAAAAACTTTAAGATCTCTGTAGGTAATTTTCCCTTTTCAGCTGCATGAAAGTCGCTGAGGGACTGCAGCCGTTGTTGAAGATTAAGTGTACCTGTCAGTTATACGTTAAAGGGCTGCAGAGTCAGTAGGCTACCAGCTGCCATACCTTCGTTTTAACTCAAGGTACCATTCGTGTGCCAATGAAAGCATACAGTCAAAAGAATGATGTGATATCATATGTACTTGCACTAAGTCTGCCGCCTACACGTCCTCCATTTGTTAACGCAGTTATGAAATCCACTTTTGACGCCATTTGTTCTTCACTAGCCGAGGAAACACTGTACTATACATTCTATAGGCCCACGGTTTGAATGTGTCGTGGGGGACCAAGCTTAGTGGAATTGACAATGATTACATTCACACATACCTGAATAAGGATTACTTTGTGTTTTTTTTTTTCATTTCAGTTTAATTTTAGGGTTCCCAGGTTCTGCAAAGGACTGGAATCTTTATGTCCATAATACAGCTATGTGCATATTAACAGCCATCCGATCAACATCCGCTAACTTTATCGACCGAGGCCTTATAATTAATAATTAATGAAATAATTATAACAGGAAAAATATCTTTAAACTCCTGACGTTGCAGCTGTAAACAGCTGGACACCTCAAGAGCCAAACCCTGCGGATTCATGAGCAGAGGCGGGAGTTAAAGAGCAGAAGTCCGTCATACGGGTGTGTGTAATGACCTTACTGGCCGTGTGCTCGTTAGCTCACATTTGGACTAGAGTCTGTTCTACTTCGGCTGATGTATTTAAGAGACTTTTTTGTGTGTTACTCATGTTTGTGTGGACGGCTTTCCGCTATTATTTGTAACAAGCTGTAGATGGCGTTCTTAAGCATGTGCCTATGCTATTGTAAGTAGTAGTCCTTTGTTTGCCCCCCCCCACCTACTACCTGTATATGCTCTCTAACCTATAACTACATAAACTGGTTCACATTCACTTGTTAAGTATCTGTTTCATCTGCCTGTTTCTCTGTATAGGGTATCAATGCATTTTGGCTTCCGCCAAACAAAAGCATCAGGCCAATCATACGATCTGCTTAAGTGTTATGGATTTCCCATACACAGGGTTGTAACAGTACTCTGTTGTATTTTCTATAATCATTGTCAATTCCCATAGATTCAAAATCGGCTGCATTAGGGATGCTGTGTAGATTGTAGCATTCCATGCGATACCTCTGATGCACTTACGTATCGTTTGCTGTGTGACTATGATGATGTCTGGTCAACGTCCATTTCGGTCATAATCCAAACTCCACACACCTGTAGAACCTATTTGCAGTCCACGTTTGCAAAATGTGTCCATAGACAGATTGATCACTAGGGTCAGACCAGATTAGAGCTATATAAATGACACACAGATGTACAGATGAACAGTCTGGTCCCAAGTACACTTTTCCTCTCGGAAGCCAGCTCCAAAGTGGTTAGGGTCAGGAGTTTACCCTCTCAATTAAAGAGCAAAATGGGGTGACCACAAAGCAGACACTTTCCACACAGGAAAACTTGAACCTATTTTGGAGTGGGAGGCGGGGTGGGGGTTGTGACAGTGCCGCATAAGAAATGTGAGACTTGGAAATTCACAGCAGACTTGGGGAAATCTTTATTTTGTTTATTTTCTCTGCTTTGGCATATTATCTGTTATTTATGCTTTGTGACAACTTCTATCCCAAGACAATGGGTCACATTTGAATGAGCTCCGGTTTGGTGAGCTGTTGTGGGCTTTGTTTCAGGTCACTTTTATTCTTCTTCTTCTTCTTTCGGCTTCTCCCTTTATCAGGGGTCACCACAGCGAGTTAAACGTTTCCACCTCACCCTGTCCTCCACATCCTCTACTCTCACCCCAACTCCCTGCATATCTTCATTCACCACAACCAAATACCTTCCTCTCCATCTCTTGCCTGGCAGCTCCATCTCCAACATCCTCCTACCAATATATCCACTATCCCTCCTCTGCACATGTCCAAACCATCTCAATCTTCCCTCTCGAATTTTGTCACCCAATTTTCCAACCTGTGCTGTCCCTCTGATGATCTCATTCCTAATCCTGTCCACCCTAGACACTATTTCTCTCTGTCTCCTCACACGCTTCCCTCCTCTTCGTCTTCTACAAGTGTAAAAAAAGCAATATCAGATATTGATTGTACCTCCATTCTTTCCAATAAGACTGTGATGAGGGAGGATTATATGGGACTCTTGGACATATGCTTAGTGTGGTTTGCAAATACATGGTTTAATTTTGTTTGTCCCACTAAGTCATGTTTATTTGTGATTTGCTGACCATCCTTGCCCTTAAATTACTGTACAATTTTCTTATAGACTAAAAAGGGAAGTGGGTACACAAGTGGTGCTTGTGGTGATCTCTCCAAACCTCCACTTCAGAAAAGCACTTTATTTAGCATGAATGAAGCACATGCTTCCCCTTGCACACTCTCCAGTTTGCTGGACGCACTACCCAGAGGCAAACCCCATAATTTTAGGATGTAGGACTGTGTTGTAGCCAGTGTCAGTAACAGCCATCAGCATTAATGGCCGAGGCAAATAATCATCAAATATTTGCAGCCATTTGGCAGCAACATATTTGTCTCAACTTCTTAACAAGTGTACTGCATCTACCGGGCAGATGGCTTTTTATGGTCTTGGGTTTTTTCACATTCATCTGTGATATGGCTTAAAGAAACTGGAAGCTAGGATCAACACAAAAGCAAGAACTTTGAACTGGACACTCAACTGACAAGGAAAAAGATAAAAAGTTTGTGCTTTACAGCAATTGGAATTGGAACAGGAATTTCTATATAAATCACTCAAGTTTAATTGCTAATAAAATATTTCAAAAGAGAAACCAGAAACAAGGTTGTATAAGGTAAAAAGACAAGAAGGGTTACACAATTTGGATTCATTTTCAAACATATTGAAAAACTGAAACATGACATTTGGCATTTGCATTTAGAATATCTAGACATGTAATTTGACCAGGCACCCCAAAACTAATGAATAAGACTATACACCGATCAGCCATAACATTAAACCACTAACAAGTGAACCATCACATTGACAGTGTGACGCTCTAGGCAATGTTCTGCTGGGAAACCTTGGCTGCTGGCATTCATGTGGATGCTACTTTGACATTCCACCTACCTAAACATCGTTTGCAGGCCAAGTACCTCCCCCTTCACAGCAACAGAACTCCCTAATGGTATAGGCTTCTTTCAACAGGATAATGCACGCTGCCACATTGCAAAAACTGTTCAGGATTTGTTTGAGGAATATAGCAAACTGTGCAAGGTGTTGATTTGCCTTCGAATTCCCCAGATTTTAATCCAGTCAAGCACCTGTGGGATGTGCTGGATCTACTTACAGGACTTAAAGGCTCTGCTGCTAACGTCTTAGTGCCAGATACTACAGGACAACTTCAGAGGTCTTGTGGACTCCATGCCTCAATTTGTCAGAGCCTGGGGGGCACGAGGGGGACCTACTCAATGTTAGGCAGGTGGTTTTAATGTTATGGCAGACCACAAAAAATTATTTTTAAAGCCTTATTGTTTCAAAGTAGATGTACTTGAATTAAGGTTATAAGTTAAAATTACTCAGACATTTTTCATAAATGTTTAAATACAAATTGAATTTGTTTTTGTTTTTTGTATATTGGAATATACCCAGACTCTGACCAGACATACAAGTATGATAAATTAGGGCCAATGTGGCTGGCACAAAATTAATCTTGAAAAATGTCAATAGTATATTATCATTACTGTTGTGTGCAATTGTTAATTGGAATTTGGGGAAAAGTTCATGTACAAAGTTCATGAACAAACTTAATTTTTGCTTGTCAAATCCAAATACTAATGGTGGTTGCTAGGCTGTTGCTGAGGTGTTGGAAATATTTAAATTTTAAAGACAGTCCATGTATTTATAGCCATTTGTCTTTTAGCTTTCCATAAATTTATGTTTAAGGATTATTTAGCTGTCCAGATATTTATGGCTAATTTTCAGAAGTTGTCCAGGTATTTATGATTAAAGGTCATTGAGCTGTCCCAATACAGTGGTATCTCGGTTCTCGTCCACCTCAGAAAACGCTGAATTCGGTTCTTGACGCATTTTGACTAGAAGAATATGTCTCGGTTCTCAGTGTTTGCTCGGTACTCGGCGCACTTGCTTAAACCCTTCGAACCTTGATCCACGATTCACTACACAGTGATTCAGATTCACAATTTTTATCGTGTTTTTCTTTATTTTAACCTCTACAGTACTGTATTCTTAGTGAAAATAAGTCTGGATGGGTCCTAAAGAGAGTTGTATTGACTGATAACCGAAAGGGAAACAGGAACTTAATGCTCCAGAACACAGGCTGCAGTTGGCATTAGCAGCTATGATAATGCCCAGAGTTCATTTACATTTACAGCATTTAGCAGACGCCCTTATCCAGAGCGACTTACAATTTATACAGCCTTACAATGCAAGCAATTGTGGGTTAAGGGTCTTGCTCAAGGACCCAACAGTGGCAGCTTGGCAGAGGTGGGATTTGAACCCTGGACCTTCTGGTCCTTAGTCCATTACCTTATCCACTAGGCTACCACAGTCCCATCAATAGAGCAAGTAAGCTTTCACTTTTCACTTTCAATCCATCAATTCACTTTCACTCATTAAACTTCATGGAATTTTTTAACACTTTATTATAAAATAAGCTTTCTTTGTTAATTATTTTGGCCAACTGTAGGTTAATGTAAGTGTTTTAAATATTAACTTACTTATCATTACTACACCGTTATACAGTATAGCTACCAAACACTCGGTAAACTCATCGGTTCATAATACATTTAACTTATGATGGGTTTATTGGAGCACCTGTACAATACAACTCCATTAATCCATACAATGCCTAATACAGTCTGGATTTTCTGGGGGTCTGGAACAGATTAATTCAATTGACATTATTCCTTATGGAACAAATGTGCTGGGTACTCGTCGTTTTCGGTTCTTGACAAGCCTTCTGGAACAAAGTAATGACGAGAACCGAGGTACAGCTGTATTTATGAATGTATGGTAATTCCATGGCTAACTGTAGATTACTAATATTGGCTAACAGGAACAGAGAGAAGGGGGATTGTGTGTGGCTGCTTGAGTTGTGTGACAGTGACAGTTTGAATTGTCAACACTCACCTGAACATTCCTCCATTCATTTCTTATGGAGAAAAAAAATTGCTGTTCAAAGGTTTTTTAGGAAAACCGTACATCAGATCACTTAGAAAAGCACAAACACACTATTTGGGCACAGGGTTTACAATCATGTTTCATGGTCAAAGCTGTAGGAGAAGAACGTGTTTCAATGTTTGATGCTGAAATGAGAAGAATATTAAGAACAGTACTTTGGCAAGTCAAATAAAAAATTTAATCAATAATGATTTTCATTTTTAAAGCACAAAAAGCAAAGCAATAAGGCATGTTATGCTACAATACAAACAGCTATTCTTTTTTTATATATATACAGAACTTTCAGTATTTAATATAACTGTAATCCCCTAGCACAGTCTGTTGGCTGTTTGCAACTGTGACACATGGTAGCATGTCCATCATTTATTTGTATTATTAAAGGCTAACCCCACTAATAGAATGTGCATAGTTCCAAAATGGTTCACATAACCCACCTACTTTAGGGTTGGCAGTGTTATGACCCACTGGTCAACAGGCCAGTACCTTAAACACTGCTACCAGTAGATTTCTATTCGTTATATGGGAATACCAATTCAGAAAGGAGATTTAGGTATTAAAATACCATCTAGGTTGTAGGCTGAGAAAGCCGGGGTTGACTGCATTATTACTATAAATTAATAAAATAAAGTGGGTTTTGCCACTGTTGTATCCATGCTGCTAAAAAAAACTAATACTCAGAGATACACATTACTCTCAAATTGACTGAGGTGTATCATAAAATATCAATTTAAAAAAAACCTGTTGTTTTGAATTGACTGTTTATTCATAGTAATAAAACAGCCTAAGGACTATAATTTTGAAAATAAGGGTTTGTTTTAGTTTGTTTTTAGAGTTCATGATGTGTTTGAGATGTTTGGTGTCCACTCTGTTGGATCTTTATCGTTCCAGCCCTTCTGAACTTGAGCTGGCACACTTCTCATTTTCAGCTTTGAGTAACTCTTCTTTGTCCTTCTCGATCTGCTCTTGGTCTTTGGCATCCAAGTCTTTCAGCTTCTGCTCTATGTCCTCAGGGATCTCCACCTGCATTAGGTTCTCCATCCCAGCCTCTGGTTCATCCCCAATCAAAACCTGACCACCCAACACAGAAAGGCAAAGACGTAAACCAAGCGGACAGAGTCAACGTCCTGCTAACGTCATATATATTCCGGGTTCAGTAAGCACTAGTTGTGCGGTAGAGCTGACTAACGAACTTCCAGACACCACACAGCTTTAGTAACTCCATCAATTAGGCAACCTAACAATATGGAACGAATATATTGTTTAATCCAGTAACCCTAAGGTAGTAAAAAACCATCAACAGTAAGTAAATGTTGGGCTTATATTAAGTCTTGCATGCTGGTGGTTTTACGACACTTATTAAAAGAGTCGAAGGAAAAAAACAAAAATGACTCAAGTTCAGACAGGATCTCCCACATGTTTTGGAGTAGATCAGACTTTATGGGGAAACCTTGTGACAACTTTTCCATGGAATTGCTTTCTCATGTTACAACTGCTACCATGCCATAGAGACAAAAGCAGAGTTTTCCACCAAATACAGAGCATCCTGTCATTTTTCCTCCCATAAATCTGCTTGGCGTACTGAAATTCATCTTCCTGCTGTTAGGGATCAGATTAAACACAACGAGACAAGAACTGCTAAGTATTCACTCACTCAACATTGACAAACCTTTGATTTAAGATGATGCTATAACACTAGGTCAAACTGGACTAAATGTCTTCAACCACTTGATGTGACGTGTGATAAAAAGTGAGTGTTGTACCTGAACAAGTTTTTCACAAACAGTAATCACATCTGGCTCTTTCTCCCACTTATGGAACTCCCGCATTATAGGATAGACGTTTTTCTGCTTCATAATCTGCCGTCCCTCTTTGGTGGCTGTAAGCTTTACCCGCAAACAAATCAGACAGACTATCACAGCATTTACTCAAGCCTACATTTTCTTTGGATTAGCTGGAAATATTAACACAGGTAAATTAGACAAGGAACATGGAAATTAATTCTGATTATTTTTAAGTGGACGTCTGAGAGCATTGGTTCTTACCAGCAGTAGCGTCTCAAGAAGCATCTTGCGGATGTCAGGGTCTTCCTCTCTCGTCTTATCTTCTGGAAGGTACTGCAGATCCACAGGCAGACCTGCACATGAACAGCTGTTTGAACTGCTTAAAGTTTCAACTCTGGATGTTGTTTTGATTATGTACTTCTCCAGAAACCCAACCTTTGAAAAGGCCCATATTCCACAAACCCATTAAAATATTGGACAAATATTGGATTAAAATACTTTAAATACGTTTATAAAACCAGAATCTTCATGTATATAAAACAAAAGATGAACACAATTCATTAGTTAGTTCCAGTACCACTGACAGTGCTCACATCTTTCATTCTGATTTCGGAAAGAAAACGAATATTATTGGCTATTCCATAGAACGGCATGCACCAACAGCTGACAGGTCCTTTAATGAACACTGCCCTCTATTGACCCAAAAAGTAAAATGTAAAAACTTGTGCAAAATGTTATACTGGTAAGCAAAACCTATACATTAGGTTTTTAGTTGTGGTAACAGTGCAACGAAACGACTCAACAGCTTCACATGAACCACCAGAACGGTCAGAAAATGTGATCCCAGTGATTTTGACCATGACATGTTTGAGTATTTTTGAGTACATAACTGCTTATCTACTGGGAATTTCTCACACAACAGTCTAGTGTTTACAGAATGGTAAAGAAAAATCATTCAATAAGCTGAACATCTGTAGCAGATGAACGCCTGGTTGAAGGAAGCTGTCAACTGAGAACAATCAAACCAGATCCAGCAGACAAAGGCTACAGTAACTCTGATAATCACTCTGTACAATTTTGCTGGGCAGAAAATCCTCAGAATGCGCAACAGGTTGAACCCGGATGTGGACAGACAACAACAGCAGAAAACCCATGTCACATCCCACTTCTATCAGGAAAGAACACAAATTTGGGCTACAGTGAGCACAGGCTCACCAAAACTAAACAGCTAAAGACTAGAAAAATATAGCTTGGTCTGGTGAAACCTGATTCACACAGACAGCAGGGTCAGAATTTGGCGCCAACATCATGAATCCATGGACCCAACCTGCCTTGCGTCAAGAATCCAGGCTGCTGGAGGTGGCGTAATGGTCTAGGGAATGTTTTCTTGGCACACTTTGCTATAATACAGGGTCTCTGCACATTAAAAAACAAATTCATTTGTAAGCCTTTTTATGGTCTCACCAATTTTCCAGCACAACAAATCCCACGCAAACTGATGCTTTAATGTCTATTTTATTGAAACAGATGCTGAGTGTTGAACAAACAATCACAGCTTTGACAGAGAACTCCCATGACAAGTGTAGCTCGGTAGTCTCCTTCTTAACTGCTTGTCTAGTTCAACTAACTCGCTCTTCACATCCACTTAACCAGTCAGTGCTTTTAATGTTATTACTGACTGTTGTACCAATATACATATCTACTTCACAGCTGGATTGAAAGCACAGAGTGTAAGGATGACATCAGGTTTGACAAATTACAGCAACATGAACCGCACATATCCTGATGTTTGATGTTGATGCAACCTCCATAATATAATTTCTGTAACACAATATCCCTTAAGAATGGAGACATTCTGCATGCCAAACCACATACTGCTATACAACATATATGCCAACGTACTACACTAGCAGAAGAAATACACCATCACATTTTACTTGCATAACATGTAGTTTGGAATACACAGTGTTTTTCTGCCCTGCCTCTACCTTCTGCTGATAGTAACAGGATGTAACTTTGGTCTAAAGCACTACAGACAAAACACTCATTCAAGGTCTAATAGCTTAGACTGCTTACAATTACAATTACCTTCATTTTCTTCTTCAGACAGCTCCTCTGGACCAGCCAGTGGCAACAACAGAAGGGGCAAAATGTCCACAGCATCGCTTAACAACCATTCATGGTGAGCTAGCACAAAAAAAGTTAACAAGACACAGGAAATCAAGAAGGATTGCTTCAACTTCCAAATGTACTCATATCTACATTTAGTCATTGGGCAGATTACAGCTTACAACTGATACAATCTTACAATGTACAATCCAAGAAATTGAAGGTTAAGGGTCTTGCTCAAAGATCAAACAATGGCAGTTTGACCAAGCTTTATAAGTCTTTATTGTAAATTGTAAGTCTTTATTGGAGTCCATCATCCAAAAAAAAAAACTTGATCTAGGACTTAAGGTCAAGTCTGGGAATATACAGTACTGTGCAAAAGTCTTAAGCCACCATTAGATTAGATATACCATTGAAATGACCATATATCATTATTTCCCAGTCTCTTTATCAGAATACAACCAGAAAACTTGCAGAATTAGAAATACATAGGGGAAAAAACAGCTTCTATAAAATACAGTAACAAATATTTGATCTCACTATTGATCTCACCTTAAATGTGGGCAATAGCAGCATCTGGCAGCTTCATTGGGAAGAAAAATTGATCAGTAATGGTCTAAGGGTAGCAGCCAAACACTTTCACAGAAGGGGAACAGTGTGAAAAGGCTAAAATATGCTAAATGAAGATGAGTTTTAAAAGTTTATTACAGAGTGAAGCTTGAAATTTTTGGGTCTAATTGTTGACGATATGCTATATATGGTCATTACTCCATTGCTAAAACAACAAACCTAATGGTGGTCTAATACTTTTGCAGAGTACTCTATTTGAAAACAAGGTCAGACCAGGTGTGTTCACTGACAAGTTCCTTCGTAAAGCATGCACAGCTTTAGACAAAGATGAAACAGGCACACATATTTAATCAGAGTAAAGTAAATCTGTCTCAGAAAATGGACTCACCATGATCAAAGCAGCAGTTTCTGAGAGTGCCCACTACTCCTCCACGTCTGGCAACTGATCCCTCATACTGTGTGTAGGGAAGCAGCCTTTGTATCACACACCTACAGTAAAATGTAAAAAAAACAGATTTCTACAAAAGTCAGAAGATTAACTTCAAGTTATTCAGATCTTATAATGCTTTTAACCTGCAACGGTTTGAAGCCACCTTAAAGGGTAAAACCCTGTTCTCATGGTTATATACCACTGACCTCTCCTTGTCCAGGATGAACTGCCTGGCCTCAGGTAGCTGTGACAGGTTGGACAGCAGGGGTCCCAGGTAATGCAGTGATGCTTTCTTGTTGAAGCCCTCAGTGCAGAAGACCTCAACAAGTTTGGCCAGACCGATCTCCTCCTGCAGCGTGCGGAACACCTCCACGCACGTCACCCCATGCCTGGACAGGTTGCTGAGGATAGTGCAGACGCGGTCAGCAAAATCATACTCTGGGTCCAGAAGGTGTCTCAGCAACATGGGAAGGATGTTGGCCTCCTTCAGCAAGGGCTTGTGCAGTGTTTCATCAGCCGAGAGGTTGACCAGGGCATGGTAACAGTCCTTCACAATGGCGATAGAGGGATCTCTGGTAAGGGTGACCAGGGCTTTAAGAAAATCAGGCTTTGTACGAAGGTAGCGGCACCCGTCTCGTGACCCTGTAAGTCCAAGGATGTATTCTGCGGCCTGGCATTTAACATCCACCCTCGTGTCAAGACGGAGGAATGATAGAAGATCTTCAGCCTCCTTGTCACTTAGCATTGTGCTTGATATGGTTCATACAAATCAATGGCTTCACCAAACCTCTTATATCTGCAAATAGATACACAGAACATGTGCCATGAGGAACCAAAGTCAACCAGATAATAATGAAGTTTCTATCTAATTAAAAAGAAGTGCAATTGGAAGCCAAGAACCATTTTCTGGTTTCTACCATTATTTACCCATCCATTAATAATTAGTGTATTTCACCAAAAAGGTTACCTGAGGATGTTTTCTCCAGCAGGAGTTCATATAGTATAATAATGCTTTAGGAACAGGCATATGGATCATTTTCGGATTGTTCAACAGTCCAACTTAAACCATGCAGTGGCGATACTACGCCGGTAGATGACGCTGTTTAGACGGTTGGGTTACAAATTCTGTGCTGCGCCGAGTTGGCGTTGTGCACAAAGGGAACTTTTATTGTTCTGCCGAACTGGAAAACGTTTAAAGTTTTTATTAGGGCAGATAAAACATTTTCCAATTATATAACGGTCACTATTACCACACTGCCACATGCATGAACTTTCAAAAGAATGAAATCAGGTCGTTTCGCGATGCAACATGTAGCCTCTATCAAACACCGAATTATCAAACACAAATATATCATACGTTGTTTAAAAGACAAAAGTTGTCTATATTTTGACCACAGTATGGAGAGGAAAAACACTGGCAAGAAAGACAGGACTTAACATGAAATAAGAACAGTTCAAAAATGTTATAATATGTTCAATAAAAGTCATAACTTCATATCTGCCTATACTCTTAACCATGTCAGAACACATGGAGGGACAGAATTATTCAGCATATCATTCAACAACAATACGTCCGCGTTCAGTTTTCTAACCCTTAAACGATTTATGTTATGACTACTTACACACGTCTGCCTATAGTGAGGCAAAACATTCTGGGTCAGAAAAGTCAGACCATAAAAGATCTTCCTAAAACAAAATAACCATAGTTTATACTGACTCAACAATACTCTAACCCTAAAAAGTTTTATATGTTGGTTAAAAGCCATTTTTCTTACTACATCCACCCATATTTAGACCACAGTATGAAGGGCTGAAACATATTGGATCAGAAAATAAATTATAATAAAACTAAAATGACTTTTAAGTCTGGGCCAACAATATTTTATCCCTCAAAAGTCTTATTGTTGTATAACGGGCAAAAGTACACTGCTTATATTTGAAACAGTGTTTAAAGGGTTGACTTCAGTGTTGAGTTTGGTTCTTGAAGACATTTCACCAGTTATATGAAAGGCTTCTTCAGTTCTAAGCTGATGAGGCATCCCAGGTACAGTGGGGCCTAAAAGTATTTAGTCAGCCACTGATTGTGCAAGTTCTCCTACTTAGAAAAATGAGAGAGGTCTGTAATTTTCATCATATGTACACTTCAACTATGGGAGACTAAATGAGAAAAAACAACAACCAGGAAATCACATAGTAGGATTTTTTAAGAATTTAATTGTAAATTATGGTGGAAAATAAGTATTTGGTCAATAAATTTGGTCCAACTCAATACTTTGTAACATAACCTTTGTTGGCAATGACAGAGGTCAAACGTTTCCTGCAAGTCTTCACCAGGTTTGAACACACTGTAGCTGGTATTTTGGCCCATTCCTCCATGCAGATCTCCTCTAGAGCAGTGATGTTTTGGGGCAACACGGACTTTCAACTCCTTCCACAAATATTCTATGGGGCTGAGGTCTGGAGACTGCTAGACCACTCCAGACAATGAAATGCCTTATTACAGAGCATCCTCCGTTTTGCCTGAGCGGTGTGTTGGGATCATGTCATGCTGGAGACCCCAGCCCGTTCCATCTTCAATGACTCTCACTGATGGACGGAGGTTTTGGCTTAAAAACGGCCGATACATGGCCTCGTTCATTCTTCCACTTAAAACGGATCAGTCGTCTGTCCCTCTGCAGAAAAACACCCCCAAGCATGAGGTTCCACCCCCATGCTTCACAGTAGGTATGGTGTTCTTGGATGCGATGAGGAATCCTGTTCCCTCCAGGGGAGGTTTTATCAAAAAAACGTTCTATTGGTTAATATGACCACATGATACTTTCCCCATCTCTTCTGGGATCATCCATATGCTCTCTGGCAAACTTCAGATGGGCCTGGACATGTACTGGCTTAAGCAGGGGGACAGCCTGGCACTGCAGGATTGAGTCTCTTTTCAGCGTAGTGTGTTATGATGGTACCCTTGTACTTTGGTCCAAGCTCTCTGGCAGGTCATTCCTTGATGTTGCTCACCGTTCTCATGATCATTTTGGACCCCCACAGGTGAGATC
Source organism: Ancistrus triradiatus (assembly GCA_025084515.1). Classification (NCBI taxonomy): domain Eukaryota; kingdom Metazoa; phylum Chordata; class Actinopteri; order Siluriformes; family Loricariidae; genus Ancistrus; species Ancistrus triradiatus. Next base: position 18,170 of record JAJAGP010003758.1, on the reverse strand, counting down.
TTGTGTGGGAGCTTAAGATCAAAGGAGACTATCAATGGTCTTGTATGTCATACAAATTGCCCACAGTTGAATTACTCCACACCAATCCGTTTTCCTATTGTAGATCACTCTTCCCAGCCTGGTGCAGGTCTACAATTTTCTTCCTGGTGGTCCTTTGACGGCTCTTTGGTCTGGTTTGGAATCTGATGTTTGAGGGCTGTGGACAGGTCTTTTTACCGATAACGAGGTTAAAACAGGTTCCATTAATAAAGGAACGAGTGGAGGACAGAAGAGTTCTTACAAGAAGTTGTTCAGGTGTGATCCAGAAATCTTGCTTTTTTGATTACCGAGTTGGACCAAATTATTGGACCAATCACCTTTATTTTCCAAAAGATTGACGGGAAAAGGAAAGAGGACAGCACAGAAGAACCCTCCTCCACTGTCCATCTCCAGCCCCCATATTTTCTCTCACTGACCCCCTTTTAACAACTCGCCCCCCCCGCTTCCCTCCTATTTCCTTCCTTTTTGCCTGTTCCATTCACTTTCCTCCCTCTCTCTCTCATCCATAGCTTCGGCCTCAGTCTTAACACCCCCCTCACCCCCAACTACCCAATCTCCTGTCTTACCATTTTCTTCCCCCTCACAACTCAGTGTTCTCCTGTTATAATTTCACCTCTGTCCCCATTAGTTCACCTTTATCCACGTCCTTCTAACCCCCTTCCTACCCAGTGTGATTTCCTAGATTTCCTTCTCCTCATTTTGTCTCTCATAGTGAAGTGTAACTGTGATAAAAATTACAGACCCTCTCATCTCATAAGTAGGAGAACTTACACAATCAGTGGCTGACTAAATACTTTTGGCCCCACTGTATTGGACATGGACAGAAGATTTCAGGGTTTAATTCCCACCTGCCCAAGCTGCGGACTGTTGGGTCTCGGAGCAAGACCCTTACACACATGGTAAAAATGTAAGTCGCTAAATGCTGTAAATGTAAATAACCTATCTGTGTTGTCTGACCCACCATATTATACATGAGTCATTAGGATCACAAGGGTCAAAGTGTGACCTATTAGTGAGGTGATGCCATCATGGGAGTCACTAGAGTCACATGGGTCAAGGTGTGACTGGGGTTAAACCTATGACCTATGTCGACACTGTTCACTTCACTCATTGCATAAGCCAAAACTTAGGACATTAAACACGTTTGATTTTATCAGAACATCAAGATGAAAAAAAGACTGACTTAAGAGAGCTATCCTGACCATCCTAACTTACGCCAGACATTCGACATGACCCGAGCGCAACATAACTCTAGCAAGTCACGATTTTATTCAGACATCGCAATTTGTCTGGAGAGTTTTCAGATGCACTTTCATGCTGCAAGTCTCTCATGGATTTAATGGATTCAGATCCAGTGACTGGGAAGAGCACTGAAGAATATTAAGCACATTGTCATGTTCATGAAACCAGTTCAAGATGATGATCATACTGAAAGCAGCCATTAGAAGATGGATCACATGACCATGAAGTTCAGAGCTCTACTATGAATTTTGGTGGTAATTTGGCCACTTCATGGTCCTACTGTGGAATTTCATAGTACAACTGTAAACTTGGTGGACTATGAACTAACCATGAATTATTTCACAGTTGTACTATGAATTTTGGTGGTAATTTGACCACTTCATGGTTCTACTGTCAAATTTCACAGTACATATTTTCCTGGGCAGTGTTTTTTTTTCCCCCTCAGGTCTCTTTTCAACAACAATAGTCTTGTTATTGGCTCATTATCATTTACAGGAACACGTCATACTCAAAGATCTTAAAACAGAATGATTTAGAAATACGCTTATTTACTCTAACTAATGTCTATCAGTCTCGAATGTTATTAAAGAGACTATCAGTCTCTCCAACGACTTTAACGAGAACCTCCTTGAATTAAAAGACATTTGTCAGCGTTGAGCCTGTTAGACAAGTTCTGAGTGTTAAAGGCACGCCTGTACTCTAAAAACGGGTTTATATGAAACATTTATTACAAATAAACTGGCTACAAACGTAGCTGCAGGAAAACAATGTACGCTGCTGCTTCTTCTTCTGGAGGTTACAACGGCTAGCAGCCCGAAGATAGGTGCATTGTCGCCCCCAAACTGGAGAGTATGCAGCTTCGTAGGTCGGAGTGTGAGCGGGTAGTCAGTTTAAAACGGAACTCGGAAGAAATTTGAAGACAGGAAAATTATTTTTGTAGTACCTAAAAATGTGAGTATAACTTCCTAGGCTCTTGCTGATGCTGTGAAGTACTACTGCAAGGAACGCCTCTGTGTTATAGTGGCACCTTACTTTATTTTCTTAAGTAGTTCGTTCCTCACTTTGTACATTATAAAAGCAAACGTTCTACTGCTAATTGCTTGTCGCATTTTGCACATTTACCCATAGGACGCCTTCTTTACTGTACTTTCCACGTTTTCTCCAATTTTGTTGGTCGAAAGTTTCTTTCTTTCTAGGGGTCGCTGTTGCAGCCATACCCAGGAAAAAATGTTCTCTGAAATTTGACAGTAGAACCATGAAGTGGCCAAATTACCACCAAAATTCAAAGCAGAACTGTGAAGTTCATGGTCAAACTGTGAAAGTTCACATTAAAACTGTCAAGCAATTCAAAGTTTTACTATGAAACTTCACAGTACATTTTTTCTGGGTAGGGCTGAAGTAAAGGTTGATAATAGAAATGGTAGTTTTGAACATTTTACAAACCTTTATTCTTACCTATCTTATATGACAACGCCAAAAACTAATGCAACATATTTTGACATTTATATCCACTGAATGTTTCTTGCATAAGAGGTTTATTTTCGGTCTTGTTCCTACCTTTTGTTTTGTAGAAACTGAAACACATTTGTTCTTCTCAAGCAAATTTACAAAACAATTTTGGAGTGAGTTTATATTTGGTGATACGGTAAAAAATATTTCTAAAATATTCCTAAACTTCAGGATACCACCATACAGGTTTACATGGATTAATTACCAGATGGCATTTCTGTGGTGGTTAACTTAGTCACCATCAAGGCTAAATATCATATTTATGCTTAGAAATGTAAGGATATTTCTCCCTCCTTCTTTATGAATGAATTCATTGGCTAGTTTAGTTTACTAGAATGTCTTATAAGAAAATTAAACAACCAATAGAGTAATTAAAAAGTGTCCATTTTTAAGAACTCTGCATATATATATATATATATATATATATATATATATATATATATATATATATATACACACACACACACATATATAGGACCCAAGGGCAGATTGGCAGCTGAAATCAGCTTGATATCAGCTGAACCTACTGTGTTGTTCTTTCGTTATTGGCATGTTTTACTTGTATTGTGGATCAATAGGGATCCTGCTGATTCCCACCACAACAAACCTTTTCACATTTTTAACAAATAAATCTTTAAAAGACCCATGCCAATTTATAAAACTATCATTAGATCTCATGCATGGGATATGATCTTATAAATCATTTAGCACAAAGTGGACTATCTTACTTCAGACTAAATGTTTTATTGTATTTGCTCTATCACGTGTCCTGCCAGATCTTCTGTGACGAGTTGCTTATACAGTAATTGTTTTTGGGCGCATGGTGGCGTAGTTGTTAGCGTTGTCGCCACAGTTCCAGAAATCCCAAATATTAATACAGCACTTTAAACTTGATCTGAAATGTCCGCGTATCATCTTTCTTGCAAAATTCATACAGACACTAATGTGATCACCCGATCTGCTAAACACTAACCCACGTTTTCCGTTTGCTCCGCGCTTTATGATGAGGTTGTAGTTCCTGATGGTTAAGTCTCAATTCAACCCTAACACCCTATGCAAGCACACATCACAGAATACAACATACCGTTGTGCTCCCCCTACGCAGGGCACTCCAGATTCTGTAGGGAGCAATTTAAGATACAGCCCTGAAGTGTGTGCCGAGTTTGAAACATGGCAACTATACGAGTTAGCGAAGCTGAGAAAGTGTATATCAGGCATGGAGTGCGGGTTAGTGAAAACCTACACATTCCTTTAACAGTGAAAACCCTTATATATGTTTCAAGTGTATAAGCAGTTAGATTAAAACAATGAAAAGCTATACAAAATTATAGGATGCTAACTATGCTAGCTAAGTGCCCCGACCATGCTGGATAGCTTTGCTGTTGTCTGTTGTGCATGGTTCATGATGTTATTGTGTATGTGTGTGACAGGATGATTTAAGAGTGGACGGGCGGGGATGTGAGGATTACAGGCACATGGAAATCGAGACGGACGTGGTGTCAAACACTGATGGCTCTGCTAAAGTCAGCCTGGTAAAACTTGAACATGAACATCCAGATCTGAGTGCAGATTAAGATCCCTGTCATTTAAGAATCAGGACTCATGCAGTCATTTCCAGATACCATCAATGTTACATTACGTGGATTGCCACAGAGCCTCTGTTCAGTTACACTTAACAAGACCTCTTCAACTGCTTACCTGTATTTTTTTTTCTCCAAAATGTCATGGCTTGTTGATAGTAGCTATAAATGAAAAGATGTTTCCTGCAGAGTTTGTTAAAAACCTTTACATTTACACAATTCTGCAAATTCTAATAACTAAATCACAACCAATCAAACACAATTTTTGACACCTGATGTATGAATGGATCACCCGGGAAAAATGTTTAATGTTTTAGAGTATGTTACCTTATACAAATAAACAACAATGACACATTAACATTTGCATAAATGTAACTATGGTGTAGTTTAAATCTCTAACCAACTATTCAAACCAATAAATAACCCGCTGGGAAAATAGCAGAAGTACAGTGGGGCAAAAAGTATTTAGTGAGCCACTGATTGTGCAAGTTCTCCTACTTAGAAAGATGAGAGAGGTCTGTAATTTTCATCATAGGTACACTTCAACTATGAGAGACAACATGAGAAAAAAATCCAGGAAATCACATTGTAGGATTTTTAAAGAATTTAATTGTAAATCCTCCTCCTGGCACTGCAGGATCTGAGTCCCTCTCGGCGTAGTGTGTTACTGATGGTAGCCTTTGTTACTTTGGTCCCAGCTCTCTGCAGGTCATTCATCAGGTCCCTCCGTGTAGTTCTGGGGGTTTTGCTCACCGTTCTCATGATCATTTTGACCCCACGGGATGAGATCTTGCATGGGGCCCCAAATCGAGGGAGATTATCAGTGGTCTTGTATGTCATCCATTTTCTTACAATTGCACCCACAGTTGATTTATTCGACACCAACCTGCTTGCCTATTGTAGATTACACTCTTCCCAGCCTGCTGCAGGTCTACAATTTTTTTCCATCGACAGCCCTTTGGTCTTTGGCCATGGTTTGGACTTTGGAGTCTGACTGTTTGAGGTTGTGGACAGGTGTCTTATACAGATAACGAGGTCAAACAGGTGCCATTAATACAGGTTAACGAGTGGAGGACAGAAGAGCTTCTTAAAGAAGTTAAAGGTCTGTGAGAGCCAGAAAATCTTGCTTGTTTGTGGGTGACCAAATACTTATTTTCCACCATTATTAACAATTAAATCTTTAAAAACCCTGCACAAGTGGATTCAATGTTTTTCTCATTTTGTCTCTCATAGTTGAAGTGTACCTATGATGAAAATTACAGACCTCTCTCATTTTTCTAAGTAGGAGAACTTGCACAATCAGTGGCTGACTAAATACTTTTTTGCCCCACTGTAGATGATGTTCAGAATGCCTTCACCCTCCATTTCCTTCAATCTGTAGGTAATCTTAATTTATGTAATAAGTTGTTGTTTATTATAATGTGCAGTTTATTTTGTAGCACTAGAAGAAAGATGCTGTGAAATGGTAGTATATGTAATGATTGAGACTCTTCTCACATTTGAGAAGTGAAGCCCCACCAATTAAAAAATAATAGAACACAAATCATAGCCTAAAGTCCAACCAGAAATTCCCCTGTGCCACTGTATTTTGTTGATATAACTAAAAGGGGTGGGGGACTTTAAATAAACAGGAATGAGGTAGGAATTTTCCAATAATAATGGGAATAAGATCCCACCATCCAAATATTTTTATCCAAACCATTTTCCAAAATTGAGTAGTGGGGTTGGTCTGTATTTATTCCTGTTCTTTACTGGGGTTGTGTTAGCATCTTTTTATGGCTTGGATTAAAATTAACCAAACATTTTATGCTGTTGCTCTGCGGTTTCTAGGCTGTTGATAACTGTGATGGGGTGCCAGTACTTTTGACTAAAGTGAGAGATAGCATATAAAGTGGTGATAGAGTGTAATAGCTGTGATGGATACCAATACTTTTGACCAAAGGTCTTATAGATGTCCACATAGTCATGGTTAAGAGTCATGTCGAGAAATTTATGGTAAATTGTCAATATATATGGCTAAGGATCATTAGCTGTCCGTATATTTATGGCTTTATGATGATTCTAATAGTGGTTGCTGGGCTGTTGCTGCTTGGTTGCTAAGGTGTTGGTAAACTATGTAAATTTAAAATACATTCAGCTCTCTATATATGCATGGCTATTTGTCTTTGAGCTTTCCAGAAATTTATGTTTAAGGGTTATTTAGCTGTCTATTTATTTACGGCCAAGTTTCAAAAGTTGTCCAGATAATTATGGCACAGGTCATTTAGCTGTCTGGATACACATGGCTAAGGATCATTAGCTGGCCAGATATTTATGGCTAAAGATCATTTAGCTGTTCCAATATTCAGGAACATTTGGACATGATGCTCTCTAGTACACTAGTGAAACACACAAACGGGGAAACAAAATCTATTTGCAACGGATTCTCAGTCTGTTCCTTACTCTATTTGCGTTGTGAAAACAGTATCTATGTTCTAATTCCATATATGTTTATGCATGGGTGTGTGAGAGAGAGAGACTGAGAGCACACAGGAAAAGGAGGGGCTGAGTGACTCAATGCACTGCATGCAGCTGTGGTGTGAAATAACATTTTACACATCTTAAATAGTAAAATAAAAAGAAAATCCATATGTGGCACTCGGTTCTGATATTAAATTAGTTAGTGTATTGGAAAACACTGCTGTAATAGATGCTCCTCGGATTCTGATGGTTCAGTTTACAATATTTCGACCTTGTGTACTCGTCCACAGATGCTGGGGTGCCCAGGCTGAGGAGAGCAACTGTGCCCTCAGTCCATCAATGGACCAAACGTTTTGCTTTTGTTTTTCACTTTCTATACATTATTTCAATAAATTACATGAGATGTGCCACTCTTTATTATAAAATAAGCTATCTGTTAATCGTTTTGCCCAACTGTAGATTAATGTACAGTCGTATGAAAAAGTTTGGCACCCCTGATAATTTTCATGATTTTAGTTTATAAATCATTGGTTGTTCAGATCAGCAACTTGAGTTAAATATATCATATAGCAGATGAACACAGTGATATTTGAGAAGTGAAATGAAGTGTATAGGATTTACAGAAAGTGTGCAGTAATTATTCAAACAAAATTAGGCAGGTGCATAAATTTGGGCACCCCAGCAGAAAAATTACATCAATATTTAGTAGATCCTCATTTTGTAGAAATAACAGCCGCTAAACGCTTCCTACAGCTTCCAGTCTGGATTCTGGTTGAAGGTGCTTTGGACCATTCTTCTTTAGAAACATCTCCAGTTCAGTCATCTTTGATGGTTTCCAAGCATGGACAGCCCACATTTTCAGTAATATTCATGTCTGGGGACTGAGATGGCCATTCCAGAACGTTGTACTGGTTCCTCTGCATGAATGCCTTAGTAGATTATGAGCAGGGTTTGGGGTCGTTGGCCTCGGTGCAACTTTGTCACTGATTCTTGAACATTGTTCTTAAGAATCTGGAGATATTAACTGGAATCCATGCGACCCTCAATTTTAACAAGATTCCTAGTACCTGCACTGGCCACACAGTCCCGCGGGCATTATGGAACCGCCACCAAATTTTACTGTGGGTAGCAAGTGTTTGTCTTGGGATGCTGTGTTCCTTTTCCGCTCCTTGTTATGTCCAAATAACTCAATTTTAGTTTCATTCATCAGTACACAGCACTTTATTCCAAATTGAAGCTGGATTGTCCAAAGTGCTGTAGCACATCTCAAGTGACTCTGCTTGTGGCGTGTCTGCAGAAAAGGCTTCTTCTGCTGCATTACTCTCCCATACGCCTCTCCCTTGTGCAAAGTGCGCTGTATAGTTGAACGATGAAACAGTGACACCATCTGCAGGCAAGAGGAAGTTGTAGGTCTTTTTGGAGGTGATCTGTGGCTTGACTAGACTGTTCTCACCATTCTTCGCCTCTGTCTATCTGAGATTTTTTCTTGGTCTGCCACTTCGGGAGTTCCTTAACTAGAACTGTGCCTGTGGTCTTCCATTGCCTCACTATGTTCCTCATAGTGGAAACTGACAGCTGAAATCTCTGAGAGAGCTTTTTCCCTTTCCCTGAACCATGATGTTGAACAACCTTTGTTTTCAGGCCATTTGAGAGTTGTTTTGAGGCTCCCATGTTGCCACTCTTCAGAGAAGATGCAAAGAGGAGAAAAACTTCCAATTGGCCATCTTAACACTTTCTCATAGTTGGATTCACTTGTGTATGTAGATCAAGGGTCAATGAGCTTACAAAACAAATTTATGTGTTCCAATAATTAGTGCTAAAGGTATTCAAATGACAAGGGTGCCCAAATTTATGCACCTGCCTAATTTTGTTTGAATAATTAACTGCACACTTTCTGTAAAACCTATAAACTTAATTTCACTTCTCAAATATCACGGTGTTCATCTGCTATATGATATATTTACCTGAAATTGCTGAGCTGGACAACCAATGATTTATAAAGAAAAATCATGAAAATTATCAGGGGTGCCCAAACTTTTTCATACTGTAAGTGGTTTAAGCATGTTTAAGGAATTCACTGCGTATAAACAGTATATATTAAACAAATCTTTGTATATATTTACAGTCATTGACAAAAAAAATAAAGCTTGCAAATAGAAATGTCGGATTGCTGCAAAACTCATGGAAGCATGCAGTTGACAGACATTGAGAGACTTTTGTTTGGGATTTGTTGATGGTCGGGTTCGAGTATGGAGACCTTGTGGAAAGCGCTTTAATCTGCCCCAACTGCTGGTGTGACCATTGCATACAACAGTCGCTCACCCCTAATAGTGATACGAGGGACACTAGTTTAGCGAATGTGCAGGACATCCTGCGGCCACATGGGTTGCCTCTCATGGCAGGGCTTCCAACTGACGGTTTTCACCAGCATTGTGCTCGCTCGAGCACATCAAGGGTTTCCCATAAATGTCGCTGCCAGATTGCAACACTGCCTTGGTATGTCTGATCACCTGATTTATCGCCAATCGAGCATTAATGGGACCAGTTGAGACGGCAGCTTCGGCAAACTATGAGCGTGCAGGACCTACGGACTCGGCTGTGGCAAATGTGTCATAGAGGCATGTCTAGCAGCCAACGATCTCTCACCTACCCAAAACATATAAAGTGGTACACTACCCAAAATTAGCCTCTGAGAGCCTTTTTATAGAGCCGCCGATGGAAGCACTTCTAAGCCCCCTTGTGGCAAGACCCAGTGTCTAAATAGACCACACCTGTAATCATTTACACATCTACCTGCAACATAACTGCCTGCCGAGTTTTGCAGCAATCCGACATTTCTATCTTGGTGCATTATTTTTTTACATACAGTATATATTAAACTCTTTAGTTTAGGCTGGGCATCTGGGCAGCAGCCAGCTGAACAGTAGTCAAGTTGTCAAGTCAAGTCAGATCTATTTATATAGCGCTTTTTACAATGGAGCATTGTCTCAAAGCAACTTTACAAGTTTAGATTATCTCCTAATAACTACGTCCAATCCCAAATTGAGCAAGCCTAGGGCGACAGTGGCAAGGAAAAACTCCCTAAGTGTTATAGGAAGAAACCTTGGGAGGACCAAGACTCAAAAAGGGAGCCAACCTCCTTGGGCGGCCTAGATGGTAAATCTAAGAGCGAAACTAAAGTCATGGAGTCAAAGTTCGAATAAAATGTGAAGTATGCACAGTAGCAGTAACAGTAGCATCCTTTTTTCACTTTCAATGCATTATTCAGTAAGTTACAAGATAGATTCAACACTTTATTATAAAGTAGGCTTTGTGTTATTGATTTTGGATGTTAACTGTAGGTTAATGTAAGTGTTTTAAGGTAACCTCTGCTATGATATACAGTGTATATATAAAACTCCTCGGTTTATAATACCTTTAATTTGTAATGGATTGGAAAGTATCCCCTTCATAAATCAGGGAGCACCTGTACAATACAACTCAGTTAATGCGTAGAATGCCTTATACAGTGTGGATTTTCTGGTGGTCTGGAGCAGATGAATTCACTGTACATTTATTCCTGATGGGAAAAATTTGCTCGGTACTCATCATTTTCGGCAGCCAAAGAGCCTTTTGGGACGAATTAACGACGAGTTCTGCTGTACATTTTTAATATTTTGTTTGTAAAACCATCAGATTGTATAACATGCAGTTATATAGAACGTATCATGGTTGTAACAAATACCTGTAGTTTAAATACTTTAACCATGACTTTAAAGAGTATTGACAGGATAACCTCTGCTGTTTGCTCATAACTAGTGGCCACTGTTAGTTAGCTGACTTTAAACGGTATAGTAACCTGTTTGGAAAATCCATGGAACACTTGTGTCTAATTAAACGTGCTGAATGTGTCATATCTGGTGTTGAAGTCTATTTGATGTTCTAGGGACAGACAGACGTGCTTGTAGGAATAAAAGCTGAGATTGGGAGGCCACGGCCCTTGGTACCAGATGAGGGATATCTTGAATTTTTTGTTGACTGGTATGTATTATCTGTATGTGTTTGACTTTGGTTACGTTTAGTCATTTAGCAGTTGCTCTTATCCAGAGCGACCTACAACTGATACTATCTTGGAAGGTCAATCCACTCAATTGTGACTTAAGGGCCATTCTCAAGGACTCAAATGTAGGAGCTTGAAACTGGACCTTCTTGTCTTTTGTCCTGTGCCTTAACCTTAGCCACTACAATACAGTCACTTTTTAGATGGCAGCATGATGAAGGTCCTGGATTCAAATCCCACCTCTGCCTAGTTGCCACTGTTGGTTCATTGAGTAAGGCTTTCTACCCACAATTGCTTGCATTGCAAGATCGTAGCCTATCAGTTGTAAGTTGCTCTGAGTAAGACTAAATGTCTGCTACATGAACATTAATCTGTATGGATATTCACGATGTAAACACAACAAGGAGTGTATTTTCAGCCACTTTTTCCCCAGGGATGTAACATGAGTGTTTTGATCACCTGAGAAAATCACTTTGTCTTACTGAAATGCTGTTTAACATGCACTTACTTGTGTTTTCTTTACTCATCTTCTGTTTTAGCTCAGCAAATGCCACGCCAGAGTTTGAAGGACGTGGAGGTGAGGAGCTGGGTGTGGAGCTGAGTAATACTTTGTACAAAGTGTTCAATAACAAACACAGTCTGGACCTGCACAGCCTTTGCATTAGCCCTGGAGAGCACTGCTGGGTCCTGTATGTAGACGTGCTGGTGAGATTATGACCTACATACTCTTTTATGGAGTAAAGTACTACAGTGGAGCAGTGCTTCAATAATTTAGACATTTGCAGAGCATTTATGTGGCACATTTACGCAATGCTGTCAAGAAGATTTTTCCAGTCAAATAATGATGATTCAGCGACATACCAACATGTTTGTTTCCAGCTCTTACAGTGTGATGGAAACCTGTTTGATGCAATGTCCATTGCCATAAAAGCAGCACTCTTCAACACACGGTAAGCTTCACTATGCTGTGTTGAATGCCTGATAATTGATTCCTTTTTGTTTCTTTTTTCAATCACTAAAATTTAGAAAAACTTCTCAATGTCCGAGTGCCTACGACATGAACCACTGAACACTGTAAGCTGATGGCCTGTTGTATATGCTTAAAATGCACTTTTATTTAATTTAAGGTGGAATAATGTAAATAAATGTCTCTCTTAAATTCAGCTCATATTTCCATCATTACATTTTTTTAAAACTGGACTCAGGCATCCCACTGACTTGTCAATGGGGGGAAAAGTTGAATCCTGTTCACTTGTGTATGGAATATTTCCTGATTGGCTCCTAGAGCAACTGCACAGACGCCGAAGCTCTTATATTACAGAGAGCTTGTTCTTGAATCTTCATGGCAGAGTCTTTTGAGACTAGCTTTTACTGCACCATTTTTATGTGCTCAAAAAGTGTTCTGTTATGCAGCCTTGATGTTGTCCGAGCACCATATTAAATATACGTATTTATATTCGACATATTTTGTAGCAAAGCTATATGGGATATAAGCTAGTGGTAATGATTAAATTGCCAAGATACTGTTCAACATCAACATAAAGTGTGAAATGGGTCGTTGAACAAAATGGACGTTGACCAGACCTTACCATAGTCGCATAGTATTGTTAGGCTACTGTAATGTAAATATAAAGAGTGTTTTCTTTAGCCTAGACTTAAAAATTTGGAGAGTGTTTGAGTCTCGAATTAAAGTGGGAACAGCACCGAAGATCAGCCAGATGAAACAGATATATAGGTTAGATAGATTATACAGGTAGTGGGGGGACAAACAACTGAGCACACTTGCTGCTTTTGCTGCTCTCTTGCCAACTAATTTCTCTGCAAGCTGGTTCATATGACTGCACACTGACACACCCCACTTACACTCACCACTCACTGATTCAGTCCGAGTTGCAGATGGCTGCAAACTTTGTTTTTCATTCATATCATCATAGTTAAGTTCTCATGTCTCTACTTTGTGTACAGTAAAACTTTCTGCAGCAGAGTCTGCGCTGTTATGTGTGTCAGCTGTATTTCAGCTAATGTTCCTGGCAGCGCAATATGCAAGTTAAGTGGGTTAATGACCTTAATAGTAAGGATAATAACCTTACCGGACCACAAACATATATGTGAATGGACGTTGTCTGAGTGGTCATTATATCGCACATATCTGTAATAGAAAGTCCATTATCCCTGAGACCATAGGATGATTTAATACTGTCCAGATCTATTATTTAGTCTAATGCAACCTCAAATGAATGGTGCTTCTCTAATTTGTCTAATTTCTCTAATTTTATACCCTGACGGTTTGCTTCCAGGGTGACATGTAGAATTACAATATGGCAGTACAGAGTTAAAAATCCAGTAATGCAAACTGGGAGTTATTTCAGGAATTGGCATGCAGGTGTTCATGCTCACCAAAGAACCAAGTTTGAGTAAACATGCTTGCTATAACCCCACATGGGTAACATGCTCACCGAAAAAGTCTTGTGTGGTGGACATGCTCTCTAGAGAACCCAGTTTGGGTGGACTTGCTTGTCAGAGAACCCACTGTGGGTGGACATACTTACCAGAGAACCCACTGTGGGTCGACTTGCTTGTCAGAGAACCCACTGTGGATGGACATACTTACAGAGAACCCACTGTGGGTCGACTTGCTTGTCAGAGAACCCACTGTGGATGGACATACTTACTAGAGAAACCCAATGTTGGGTGTGACTTGCTTGTCAGAGAACCCACTGTGGATGGACATACTTACTAGAGAACCCACTGTGGTGTGACTTGCTTGTCAGAAAACCCACTGTGGATGGACATACTTACTAGAGAACCCACTGTGAGTGGACTTGCTTGTCAGAGAGCCCACTGTGGATGGGACATACTTAGTAGAGAACCCAGTGTGGGTGGACTTGCTTGTCAGAGAACCATTGTGAATGGACATACTTACTAGAGAACCAGTTGTGGGGTGGACTTGCTTGTCAGAGAACGCCACTTGGGTGGACTTGCTTGTCAAGAGAACACCCAGTGTGTGTGGACTTGCTTGTCATAGAAACCCACTGTGGGTGGACTTGCTTGTCAGAGAACCCACTGTGGGTGGACTTGCTTGTCAGAGAACCCAGTGTGGGTGGACTTGCTTGTCAGAGAACCCACTGTGGATGGACATACTTACTAGAGAACCCACTGTGGGTGGACTTGCTTGTCAGAGAAACCACTGTGGGTGGACTTGCTTGTCAGAGAACCCACTGTGGGTGGACATGCTTACCAGAGAACCCACTGTGGGTGGACTTGCTTCTCAGAGGACCTGTGACAGCCTATTGTGGATGGGCATGATTGCCAGAGAACCCACTATAGGTGGGTATGCTCGCCAGAGAATCCCCTCTGTTAAGACATGCTTGCCCAAGAACCCAGTGTGGGTGGACAGTCTTGCCAGTGAACTGAACATGCTTGGGTTATTTGGCAACACATGTGACCTTATGCTCCTATAAAGGACTAATGCAAAAACTAATGCAAAATTGTATAATCAATTTTCCCTTTGCTTTGAACATTATATTGAATGGCGCACAATGTTTAGTCTAAGCGTAGTGTGTTTATAGTGGTTTGTAATGTGGAATAAGAAGATAATCGACTGCTTTGTGGTCCAAACAGGATTCCCAAGGTGCACATATCAGAGGGTGAGGAGGGGGGGAAGGAGATCGAGTTATCCGATGACCCATATGACTGCATGCGTCTCAACGTAGAGAACGTCCCCTGCATCGTGACCTTGTGCAAGGTGAGCAGTAGGGGTGCACTGATGCCACTTTTTTCCTTCCGATACCTGAAATTCAAGTGTCTGCCGATACCGAGTACCGATACCAACTCTATCTAACTGAACTACTCGATAGGTGCCTATAAACCCTGATATTTATACTGTTCCAATTTTTATAGATCGTCGTGCCTTTACTTCGGTAAGAGCAGTGTTCTGTATCCCAGATAAGATAAAATAAGGTAGAATTAATAATATTTACTGGCAGAAGACTTTGAAAAGTTTTAGAGCCATGAAAAAATGAATTTGCCATAATGCAGTAACAAGCACAAATGGGGACGCATAATCTTACAAAGCTTTTTAATTGTTGGTTATATTTACATTTGACAACCCTCAAAATTCTGGTGAGAAATAATCTCAAGCCAGAAATAACACACTGCAGACAGCTTGAGTTGAGCTTCATCTAGTGGTGTGCAAGGCCTTCCCATTGGAATTATAAGGTTCTGTCTGCATTCTGAGTAGTTGTGAGACATTGAGCCTCAATGATTTTGCATTCTAAATAGCAAAACTGATATGTGGAACAAGTCTCTTTCATACATGAATCACAGACACCCTTAATGTATTCTAAATGTGCAATATCAAAATCCTGCCCAATTTGTAAAGGAGTTTTTTTGGAACAGGTCAAATGTAGAACCTTCTAATCCTAAGAACTCTCTTTCTCCTTATTATAAGGTTAGAATTATGAGGAATTATAAGGTTCTATCTGGCAAAACATAAAAAGAAGCAACGATATTCAAGGAACGCACACAGTTAACTCATATTTCTTTTTAAAACATGAAATTCGTGTCGTAACAGATTGTCTACATGTATCAGAAAATAAAATGTCATGTTCTCTATGTCATTTTTTTATTTATTTAGTCTTTATGCCATTTCTTGTTTTAGGAGAAATCATTTTCTTATTCAAAAAACATTGCATTAGGTGTAAAATGTCATTATTAAATATTTTGTCCAGTTCAGAGGTCAGTTTTAGGTAGTAACCATTACTTAAAGTTTCCTGTAGGTTAGACAGCACTCAGGTCCTGTAATAAGCCGCTCCAGCAAATAAGGGTAGCAGGTCCGTATAAAAGCAGTGCTGCATTAGGTTTTATCAGAAATGTTGACTGTAATGCACCAAATGTCTTATTTTGGAAGACAAATGAAAAAAGATGATTGAATTAAGGAAATCAAGGATTGCTGTGATTAACACATCAATTCAAATGTATACTATTTAATTATCCTTCAGGCTCAATATTATATAATGTAAGAAATAAGACTTTAAAGAACCGTAAGATGACAGGAAATGTTTCGGCAATATTTCATGTTTCAAAAGCGTTCATAACCTTAGGCATACAAATCATACAACTTTAGCATATACTTATTTAATTATAATTTTTTTATTTAAATGAATGCATTGTTAATTAAACACTGTCAGAACCATTGCAAAATTTCACTGAAATTAAACAACTCAGTTTCTAGTAACAATTACAATAAACATTTCATGCCATTCATTCATTCACTTCTTCTCTGTTTAATCCTGAACAGGATCGTGGATTTGTGCCCCGTCTAGAGCTATTCCTGCCTTGTGCCCTATGCTGCAGCTAGGCGCTGGCTCTGCCACATTTAATCATAATTACTATTCAAGACAATCAAAGTGCACATTTTCTACTACCTATTTTTCAGTGAACCGTATCTAATTATCTAAAAACAACGGACTTCACCAAGCTTTTCCCCCAGTCATTGAGCAGAATGAGGCCACATGGCAAAGAAGAAGGAATCTGATTGGTCCACTTGTGTATTTGACGCCTCAATTGTTTCTCACAGATGAGTGACTGCAGCTAGAACCGCAGAGTCCAAAATGCATAAAACTTAAATCACCTCACATAATGTTAAGGATTTGTCACAGAATAAGAATAAATGAATACTCAAGTTTGACAGAAATCTCTGATAGAATCTTAATTCCACATTATCGGTGCTCTCTATTGCTGATACTGTGTGTAAGCGTCAGTTTTGGCGCCGATACGGTATCGGTGCAACACTAGGAAGCAGCATCAGTCAGTTTACCTGTGTTGTAAATACACTGCCTGGATTTAACTAAGGAAATAGTTTAATAGCTAAAACTAAAGAGCCTCCCATCGGATAATTACTGCACTGGTGATTATGTTTCAGTTGGCAACAAGTTCTTTAACCGTAACTGATGCAGTGAGTAGCTTCTCATTTGTTAAACAACCATGTCCAAAGACACATCCTGTAGTCGGGGAGAAGATGTTGATCTGTTTCACAGGGTCAAATTGTAAAACAGTGGTTCAGGGAGGATGAGACGCCATTTTCACACATGGATTGGCCACCTGAACCCCACTGAGAATCTTTGAGATGTTCTGGAGAAGACTTTGCGCAGTGGTCCAAATCTCCCATCATCAATACAAGATCTTGAGGAAAAATGAATGCATCTCTGGACAGAAATAAATGTTGTGCCATTGCAGAAGCTTGTGGAAACGATGCCACCATAATCAAAGCTAAAGGCGGTCCAACCAAATATTAGTGTGTGACCTTTTTTGGCCAGGCAGTGTATTTGAACTCCGTGTCTCTGTTTGTGCTTGATCAACAGATTGGCCACAGACATGTGGTAGACGCCAGCCTGGAAGAGAAGTCCTGCTCTGTAGCCAGTCTACTGATCTCAGTCACCCACAAAGGACTGGTGACCTGTGTGCGGAAGCTCGGCAGTGGCAGTCTGGATCCAGACAGCATCTTTGAAATGACAGAGGTCAGCAGTGGCAATAAGTATGCAGAATGTGTTGCTAGACGGAGGATAGTTCTTAATTATGAGGATGGGGTGGCCTTATACTTTAATTGCTTAGTTCAGTTGCTGCTTTGTATAGGTGTGGCTGCTAAATTCTGTAAATGTAATGAGATTCTGCACACAAGTTCTCATTGGTGTCAGTCACCCTTATTGTTTCAGTTGTGAGTGATATTTGACAGCCTAAGATGTGTAACCATTTTAACAACCATGTATAATCGAGTTGTACCCATTTTGTTATTGAGACAATAAGGCGGTTATGCACTACGCAATTACTTTGTGTGTGTTTGTGTTATCAGACAGGGAAGCGAGTGGGGAAACAGCTTCATGCGCCTCTCATGGAGCTGCTGCAGAAAGAGGAGAGTTTTGGCAAGGACAGAAAGAAAGTGGGCTTTCTGGTATAGCACTTTTCCACCATTTTTTTTTTTTAATACACAAATAAATATTTGTTTTCCTAAGCAAATGTGGTCATCGCTTTTTACATCTCTAAAAACACCATTCGCCATCATGATTACCGTATTTTTCGGACCATAAGGCGCACTTAAAATCCTTTAATTCTCTCAAAAATCGACAGTGCGCCTTTAAATGCGGTGCGTCTAATGTATGAATTAACTCTGGTTGTGCTTTCTGACCTAGAACCGATTGTAGATGGTACACGGCGCTCATAAATCTGTCAAAATGTTTTAGCACAGTCTTGGTAAGTTACGGAGCTTACGGCCACCGTAGTGCGCAGCATAGCGGAGTAATACG